>JBBMEF010033021.1:0-15486 GCA_037832685.1 Sicyos baderoa | reverse complement strand
GCTTTATATATGAGCTCCAAATTACACAACTCAATAGGCTAGTTAACTAACCCTCATATATTAACCCAAGTTACATTAATTAATCTAGGATTAATAGAGTGATGTGAAATTCACATATTACAATACCAATATTCGATTCTTGCCTTGATGGTATTCAATTTCATCTCTAATACAAATTTAATTACCATTCATCTTGTTGATATTGAATTTTAATATCAACACTTAACAACTTAAGGGTGCTTGTTTGTCAAATCTATGGAGAAATTAGATTAAGCATTTATTAGCTACCTTTCCAAAAATAATATCCAAACAGATCTTTGTAACTATTCAAAATAACTCATTAATTCTAACTACTCAAAATAATTTCTAATTTCTAACAAACTCATTTTTATCCATTATTTCTAACTACTCAAAATAACTCATTTTTAACAATTCCATTTATTTTTAACTACTCAAAATAACATTTCTTCTCAAATTCACATCTAAATAAATTATTTAACTCATCGACACACACAAAAAAGCACATATCTAAACAAGATTTTTACTACAATTCTTCCATACAAAATTAGGTCCAAACCAACAATTACAAAAAAACTCAAATTTCTAACTATTAAAAATAATTCATACACATCAAAATAAATTTTCAAACCAATTTGTCACCCAAAAAAATCATCCAAATAACTTCCTAATTTTTTTTTTTTTTTTAAAGTAGATGAATTAAAAATTGAATATTAAGAACTTTGAAATCTAAAATGAAAAGGTAAGTATTATTGGGAGAGGCATCAAATATAGGCATGATGTCATAATTAGGGGGAAAATGGGAAAATGGGGAGGATGCTGCAGGCTCATCTACTGCATATTAACAGATTAAAAGCAGAGAAAAAAAAGAAAAAAAAAAGAAGAGAAAATTATGAGATCCATCAGTCAGTCATTTTCGTGCATCAATCACCCAAATTGATCCCTATCCTCATGTATTTATTTTCTCCATAATTATCCATATTTCCAATCATTCATTTATTACATTTTTTCTGTTATTATGAATAGTGGACGCCATCTTCGTTTTTCAAATCTTCATTATTTCTCCTGACACCCAATCAACTCTCTTTTTAATTCTTAATTACTCTCATGACCTCATAATCACATTTCTAATTATAATTTTATTAATATTAACCATGTCAAGTGTGTTTTCTCAATATATGGAGTATTGATTCTAGTCTCTAGATATTAAAATTGATAAAATCAATTCTAGGTGCTAAAATGTTACAAATCAGTTGTCTTGCCACTATACCTAGTCCAAGCAATAATATTTATGTGTATCAAGACTAAATATTCAGCAATGGTGCTGAGAATTGAACCAACCAAACAACTATTTCAATTATAATTTTGTTCCTTAAAATTTAGTCTTTTGTGTCTTGAATTGTTCATTTCTAAATTCGTTTTTTTTTTTTTGTTCCATCTTTGAGAAGAATTTAGATGCACCCTCGACAACATTTTCACCATGATATCATTAATGTGACATCTTTGGTACTACACATCTTATCTCTCTTTTCTTATCTTATATTTATTAAAAAAAAAATATATATATATATATATACATGTAACTCCATATGAGTGATATCATGGTGCAGTGCTACCCGGAGTCCACCCAAATTATGCTCGTAATTTATAATATCAATAAAATACTTTGAGGTTGACAAACCATAATAATTAAATAAACAACGAACTTAATTTACCAACGATTCATAAATACTGTATTTAATTAAGATTTATCAAACCATAAACATTAAATGAAGTCCCCGCTTGATAACCATTTTGTTTCTTGTTTTTTGTTTTTCAAATTTTAGCCTATTCTCTCTCATATTTCCTACAATGTATGCTCCATCCTTCCTACCATTTATCCATATTTCTTTAAGAAAGTATGAGAATACTAACCAACTTTTAAAATAAAAACAAACTTTGGAAAGCTACTTTTTTGTGTTTTTAAAAGTTAGTTGGTCGTCTCCTAATTTCTTAAGAAAAGATGGATGTATACATGGTAGTAAGGAGGAAACAAATTGTAAGAAATTTGAGAGAAAATAGGCTTAAATTTGAAAAACAAAAAACAAGAAGACAAATGGTTATCAAACGGGGCCGAAACTTTTGAAATTAAGAGTTTTAATTTTAATTTATTTTATTAAATAATGTGAAGTAAAGGTTAAAATGAATGTTTCAGTCTTGGTACTTTAAAATGTTAAATTTTACATATATATTTTTTTGTCAATAAATAGATCTCTAGGATGAGTTTGTTCAATAATTTTAATACAATAAATGGACATCATCTGAACATATTTATAAAATAAAAATTGATTATTTTGAATAAAAATTGATTATTTTTAAGAAATTACAAAATAAAAATATACTGTGATACTAACCTAGGGGACCGGACCAATTTGGCTTATATAAAAATTACATGATTTATGAGGCATTTAAAGTGAGATTTAATCACTATTAAAAATTTCTTTTAATAACAAAATTGTCCTAAATACTAAAGGCTTTCATGTTAGAAAGGCATTCCACAAAGAAGGTGATATTACAAGTCTATCAATATGAACAATTTTTTAATGCTATCGACACTAAAAGTGCATGACAATAAAACTATTATTCTCATTAAATTTCATTCTCAGCACCTATGAAATGATATTTACATTATTCAATCCTAAACCCTTAGAACTTAAAAACGAGATCGAATTCCCACCATTTTTTACTAAATGCAACAACATCAATCTCATTCATGACCAATAAAATTGAAAATGACTATAGAGAAGATAAAAATTAGAGAGAAAATGAACAACATCGAAAATAGTTAGGTATATTTAGATTGACAAAAATAATTAAGAGAAACTGATGGAGAATGATTCTCGATGGCTCAAACATGATTAATTCTCATTATTCATTTCATAGCTCTTATTTTGATTGAATTCAAAAATAATTTAAAATATAAGAGCTTTGAAATGTTATGTGAACTATACTTCTTTTTGGCCTATATCACAATTAATTAGGATTAGTGAAGAGATATGGATATAAATTATTGTGCTCCATTGAGGAAACCTTTTGGGTGGGAAGAAATGGAAAGAGCTGACGTCATAAAGAAAAAAAAAAGAAAGGGAAAATCTAAGAAGGGGAAGTACAAATAAACGTAAAAAGGGAATCTGAAGTGGAATAGAAACTGAGATTTTGTGCATCATTGTGTTTACTTTTATAAATAAATTAAAAGGAAAAATAAAATAGATAACAGAATTCCAATCTTAAGATCGTACGGTTAGCGTTCTCCCTCACTGTCCACGTCACATCTATCTGTTGTTTGGTTGAACGGCGTGCGCCACGTGGCTGCCTCTCTGCCATTCCCACCCCCACCCCACAGCGGCGCTTCTCACACTCACCAATACAATATACTTTCTCTCACTTCTTACTAATCTTAATTTAACCATTTTTTTTTATATAACACAATATTAAAAAAGGTGATTCGAATCGTGTAATCTCAAAGTTATTAGGTTGTATAATGTGTCATTAGAGCTATATTACTTCTGACATTAATTTAACGATTTAATTATCTTTCACCCACATTTTACTTTTTTTTGTTTTTTTTTTTTTTTTTTTTTTTTTTTTTTTTTTTTTTTTTTTTTTTTTTCATATGATGGATATCTACAAAAATTAAACTTGAAATTTGGCTTCTCTAAAGATACCATCGATTTGTCTTTAAGCTGTGCCATCGAGATATATCAATTGTAAGAATGGAAGTGAAATTGAAGATCGTCTATAAAATTAATTTTCACAACTATTTCGAATCTAAAATTGTAAGGCCCCGTTATTTGATTTTTTGTTTTTTGTTTTTGAAATTTAAATCAATTCTCACTCAAGATTACTATCATGTCTTTCACCCTTCCTACAATTTATCCATCTTTCCTTAAGAAAGTAGGAGGATACTAGCCAACTTTTAAAAACAAAAACAAACTTTGGAAGCTATTTTTTTTTGTTTTTAAAAATTGGTTAGTATTCTCCTACTTTCTTAGGGAAAGATGGATATATTGTAAGAAGGGTGGAAGACATTGTAGTAAATTTGAGTGAGAATAGACTTAAATTTCAAAAATCAAAAACAAAAAACCAAATAGTTATCAAACCCTAAGTGAAACATAACCCCGAAGTCTAGGCGCGCAACCACTATGTCGTACATAAGAGACTACTTTAAGACTTTTTTATAAATACTCTTATGGAATTTTAATAGCAACTGGATTAATAGTAATAATAAAATTAATACAGATTAAGAAGATATTTCTACTATTTATAGAATAGTGAAAGAAAGTATTAAAAAAAAAAGTCATGTAAGCCCATTTTGAGTTTCAATAAAATCATATAAATTGAAATTGAATATTCAAAAATAGTTAGGCTCAAATTTGTGGAGTCAGAACAACATGTGTATGCACATGAGATAAAATTTGTGATGTAAAAACTAGAAACCCTGATTTCCATTTTCATTCCATTGAGAGAAAGATTCCAAACCTTTCGGTTTGAGAAAATTGTTTTCTTTTACTTTTAACCATTTCCATACAAAACAATTCGGTCCGAGGAGCTTTTATAGATAACGAGACCTTTATAAAGAATTTATATAACAAAATACTTTTAACCATGTTTAGCCTTTCTCTTTACAAACTTGAGGTGACAAAGCGAAGGATATATCGGTAATTGAAGATAGAAATGTGAAGCGGATGTTCAATGGGCTTGCAAACAGTGTGTACACGAGGATGCATTTTGGCTGAATTCAGTATATACAAATATGTACAATATATACACTTTGTCACGGCCGAGTGTGATTAGGGGATTTACATGTGAATTCACTTTATATTTATAATTGTTACGTGTTTCAATATTGGGGATTTACATGTGAATTCACTTTATATTTATAATTGTTATGTGTTTCAGTATTAAAATATCTGTTCGTGTAAGTGATATGCATTGTTATGGAGATTAAACATTCATCTGAAATCTTTCAAATTTTTTTTTGTTAATAAATAGCAGCACAATTTTTTTTCATCTATTAAAAAATAAATTTTAATTTTATGGTATTTGTTTGAGAATGCTTTCAATTTGATTATTAAGATTTTTTACAAGATTGTCTGAGAAAAAATAGATTTCAAATATTTTTTATTTAAAAAATAAAAACTAAATAAATGGATATGATTGTACATTCTATATTTAGAAATTAAGAATTAATTTTCTGACTTTTAAAAATGGCATAAAGATTCCTTTGATATTTATCCCAAACCTAGACATTTTCCTACATTCCTTTTTTTTTTTTTTTTTTTTTTTTGAGTCTTGGAATTTTATCTTTTGTATGGTAACAAACTTAATTAGTTTGTGTAAATTTGAAACAATTTTGAACTCGCACGAACTTAAATAATTAATTAAGTTGAATATAAAGTGCACCCTTTAACAATTTAATGAAAACCCTTGAAAATATGACGTTGATGAAGAATAATAATAATAATAATAATAATAATAATAATAATAATAATAAAAAAAGAGAATAAAAGAATATTTATTAAAAGCGAATTGGAAATGGACAGAGCTACATAAAACGCAGAAGAATTAAATAGACATGAGAGAAATGATGATTTAGGTTTAGGGGGTCACCATCTCATCTTGGTTATTGTGTGTCAGATTTTGAGTCTCTAATCGCTACAAATGGCTGCTCGAGCAATCATTTGCCGCTCCTTTTTCCATCTATAAAACCCTAACCCTAATTTTTAGTCTCACACCCAAACCCTAATTTTATCAATTATGGCTAATCCCTCCAAATTCTTCCTCTCCTTTGCACTCATCATTTCCCTTCTCCTTCTCTTCCTCCTCCTCTCTCACAATCTTTCTTCTGGTAATTTGCCTCTAATTTATTTTCATTATTATTGTTATTATTATGGATCATGCATTTTTAAATTACTTTAATTATACCTTCAAGCTTATGTTAATTATTCCTCTACGTTTGTTTTATGTTTGACAGATTGTTGCAGCTGGAGAGTTGCACGTCGTCTTCGCGTCTCCGATACGCCGCCGCCGATCCTCCGAACTTCTCGGAGCAGGAAGGTAAGATTAAGGAGCCAAGGTGTTGGAACTTTACATGTAGATTTTGTTGAAATGTGTTGAATTAATTAGTTTGGTTAATTTGTATTCTTCTTCTTAATCAAATAGTTTCGTGCTTTGCGTTATTGAGTTATGCATTTCTTAAATTCAACTTAAAGAAGTTGAGTTAAAATAGCACCACACCCTTGGAGAAAATATCATGATTTTGAGATTTAAAATTAAACCCACGTTAATTATCTTTTCTATTTTTTCGTTTTATTTTATGAGAAATCTTTGGTACACATGAATGCCTAGAGAAATTATACCCATTTGATGCTAAACAAGTAGTTATGTTTTAAATATATTTTGATTTTTTTTTTTTTTTTTTTTTATTTATTTGAAATTACAATGATTGGAGGTGTGGATTTGAGCTTATGACTTTTAAATTACTATACATTAATGTCGCTTGAGCTACCGCTCGGCGATCGTGTTAAATGTCACACGTCCAAAATGTAGTATTCTCCCACAATTTCAAGTTTCACTATTGTTTTGCTTTAGTCTTTAATACAAACAAAACTAAATTTGAATATATTTTGTAAATTAATGTAAGATAGTTTTTACATTTATTTAAAATTTAATTTATCTATGGATATTAAATAATTTTTTATTCGTTAATTTACCCGCAGATGCTTGAAGAAATGAAGAATAAGATAAAAGAGGAAATTGGCGGCGGAAAAGGGCGGCGGACGGCGGCGGAGTGGGATGAGTTGCGGCGGGTCCCGTCGGGGCCTGACCCATTGCACCACAGTGGAGGAAGCCCTAAAAAGCCTAAAACTCCTTAGAACATTCAAAACGCTGTCGTTTCCATGAGTAGAAGTTTTTGAACCCAACAACCAAACTACAACGTTCGGATTTTTTGTTCAGTTTATGGATGTTTTTTTTTTTTGGTCTTTTTAAGAATTTGGAAATGTATCACTTGAATTGTTATATCATATGAATTTCCTTTGTTCATATATGTTTATGAAAATTGAATGTTTGATCCATGGTTGAGAACGATATTGTTTAATCATTTTTTCTTAGTGCATATCGGGGGAGAGTGACAAAAAGAGACAAAAAATATCAATTTTTGGGATCGTGACGTTGGTATTGAATTAGTTTACATCCAAACATTATGTTCGTGATTTATTTGGTTTGTTAATCATTTTTACTTATTTTGTTTTGTGGGTTTGCTTAAGTTCTTATATATATATATATAGTTATATATATTTATATATAAATAAAAGTTAAAGAAATTGATCGTAATTTATTTATACATAACAAAATATATGCAAATTTAACTTGATTAAAGCTAGTTTTAAGTTTTCTAAAAAATAAAAACGAAGTTAGTTTTTATTATAGCTGTGAAATTAAAATATGATTAAATCAATTTTTATTATATATATTTTTTTTTCTCTAATTTTTTTACATGTTCAGAATTATTTTCCTTTTTTTGTTTAGTACCCGTGAAAAAGTCTCCTACTTTTATTATAGAATATGTACAGTTATAGGTAAGATAATTCTTTTTCTAAGGATTGAGAGGACGTGTTCTCAGATATATAATTATGTAGGAGATTTTTGTATAATTATGTATGGAGATTTTAATTTACGTCAAGTGGCAAGCTATGAGTATGATACTATTAAGATTTTTATGAGATTAGCATCTAGATTAGATTATTACGATTATTTGTAGTAATCATAAATATATATAAAGACATCTTGCCAACAAAAACGGTAACTCAAACGGTATTAATGTACATTTAATGACTTAAATGTCTTAAATTTAAATCTCAGTTGTAATCTAAAAAAAAAAAAAAAATATCGAGGCATCTTGACATTTCTTGTATCCTAAGACTCTTATTTGAGAGCCATTTGAATGCCTTCTTATATATATATTTTTTTTTGAGAAACAATGCCTTCTTATATTTAGGATGTCCATGTATACGACATTTTGCAATGACATTTTTATCCTTACAACTCTTTTTTTTTTTTTTTTTTTTTTTTTTTTTTTTTTTTTTTTTTTTTTTATATTTTACATTTTTATCAATTTTTATTTTCATATTTTGTAAGTAGCTTGTAGCTTATAGCTTATAAAAATAATATATATTTTTTAGTACATGATTATTATGCCTACATTATCAACTAACCATACATTATCAATTGTATTTATATTATATTTTATTTTTATAAGATCGAATAATATTTTGATTATTTTCAATAAAAAAATTTAAAGTGAAATGTTTTTTTTATTATATTTTGAAATAATTGTTCACGCATTCTATATTTAGCTAATTTTATCACTTGTTTAACTAATAATTTTATTTGTGTTTTCAAAAAAAGGTTATTTGAAAGGGTTGGAAAGTGGAGGAATGAGAGGCTAAGAGACGCCCATTGCTTAAGATTTTTCAAAGAAAAAATGGAGTAATCCTCTAATGGTTATTCCGACGAGATTTCTAGCGAAGAGCAAATGATAATGTTGTGAAGAAGAAGGTGGTCAAGTTGTGGAAGAGGTCTCTTCAATAATTGATGAAAATTATTGAAGATTTTTAGATGTCGAAATAAAAAAAATCGTTGAGAGCATGGTTTGAACCTGGGCAGGCAAAGCCCAATAAATTCAAATCTATCTACTTAACCACTTAACATATCGACTATTCATTTAAATTCAAACGACTAATCATATTAAGTTAAAAATGCAATAATCATAATGGCGATATGGTTTACACACATTGATCTTCTCCACAACTACAACTTATTTTATACACATTGATCTTCTCCACAACTACAACTTATTTTATAGATGTTGAGCTAAAAATAGAAGCTTTTAAAAACACGAAAGAATAAGAGGCGGGTGTGAAGACCCGTCGTTAAATACCTTAGGTGGGGGGCCACACCCGGCAATTGTATTGTAACGATGGTCGAGCATTAACACTCGCCATTAACAAGTTTTGATGGCGGGCCACACTCATCATCTTTTCTACACCCTTAGACGCGTGCTTGGCACTCCTCATTTCCAACTTTACCAATTTTTTTTTTTTTCACTTTACCAATTTGTTCCCTTCTCTCTTTCAACGAAACCCACCCGAGCCCCCTTTCTCTTTTCCTCTCTCGGCTCAAACGTCTAGGGTTTCCCATTTTTTGTTACATTTTTGCCATTTCTGGCCACTTTGAGGCTCATAAGGTCGGGTTTCATTTCTTATTCAACATTTTAGCTCACGAATTTAGTTTTCGAAGGTTTAAGCTCACAAATTTTGGCATTTCTTCACAAATTTGAGTAAATTTGCGCATTGTTGTTGTACGGACCCGACCCAAATCAGGGTCTAAACCTAAGTCTTTAACTCTAAATGCATGAAAACATTGTATCTTCACTTAGGGCATGTATGATTAAATCCAAAACAACAATCTTTGGAAACCAGTTAAAAGACAATTTTATAAACCGTAAATTCAATTTAAACAAGCATAGAGTATCCAAGAGTCAATACATAAAAGCTCGGTAAAATTGTTTACACTTATCATGCCCCTAAATAGTTCATGTAGAAAGAATAAACTAAAAGACTCTATACGAAGTAATGCGGGGGTCCCATGGTCATCTCCAGCTTCGTCGATCATCCATCTCGATACAGTCTAGTAGTACCTGTGGGGGATTACATAGTGGAAAGGGTGAGTTTTTGCAAACTCAGTAAGGCTTCCCCAGCTCGGGGACAGACATGCACAAGAATACAAACATCAACAGATAAGTATGATCAACAACATAACTGAGGGGTATACAAAACTCAAGCTCCTAGGTGATAGGTCAAGGAACATCGTTCTTGACGAGCGCCACACAGAGCGTTCTATAGGTCGTAGACCTTAAGATCAAAAGCCCACAAGAGTCCTGTGACTCGAGAGCAATCTGACGGTCTACTCCAGAGGGATCTGGTGAGTCGAGTAACCTGTTGGGCCCAGGCCTCGTACTCACGGCGATAGGTGGTGCCACACCAATCACCAAAGGAACCATATCAGGCTCATACCACATAACTGGAGAGTGCTTAGGCTACTAGTAGAAACCATTCAGGGCCGTGAGCCTGACCGACCGACCATCCACGGAAGTCCTGCGGAGCTAGAGAATATCACCTCAAACTGGGGTGTGAGCCCGAATATCATCGTCCACACCCACCTATTAGTCTCTTATATCCGGTCTCCGTGACTTTTTTGGTTCTAAACAAGGCACTAAGCCGTGTATCAAACATCATGCAAGTCCATATCATGACAATCAAACCACATGCAACACGACCATATTAGGCAGGCATACGTAAATCATGCATCACTAGTCATACAAGAGACAATGCATGAAATGTATATGCTAACAATGCAAACAAATGCAACATATAAACCACATGGTCATGCTATGAATAGACAAATCAATTCATGTAAGTAAACTGGCTCATGTATTAACCACAGATCCTCGAGAAGGGGGTAATGGGTCCCTTACCTTGGTCAAATCTACTACTGCACTTTCGAAACTCGTGAGACTTCCAATAGTCAATCCATTGATCCGGGCCCTGAAATAAATAAATTGGTCACAACTAGCACCTTAGACCATCAAAAACGGATCTAGAACACAAATTTAGCAAACAGGGAAGAACCTCGAAAAACGTGCCACGACGATTCCCGGTAGCTGCACAGGCCTTGCAAACTCGGCTCAAAGAATGCAAAACAGCTCGGGTCAACTCTGATCAACAAAAAAGTCAACGGGTCAAACTCACCATTTAACTCAAGCCAAACACCCATCAAACTCTAAATCAAACAACCATTATACTGTTATCCAAACAAACCTCATATCTCATTTAAGTGACTTTAAACTCAAACCAAACAAGTTGAAACCCCGTTTTAAATTATGCATAAACCTACCAACAAACACTCTTAATCCAGCATGGAAATAACTTTAACCCCTATCCAAACATAGCTTATCCATCACTTAAATAAGCTCACACTTGGAAACAAACAGCCTCTATTCACAATTTGAATAGCCTTAAACCTGGAAACAAACACCACTTATCTATGGTTTGAATTTCCATAAACTAACAAACAAGCATGCTTAAACCTCCATTAAATATCCTGACACTTGCAAACAAACACACCTTATTCCTCATTAGAATAGTTTTATCCCAACTAACATATTATTTAGTCCTAACTTAAATAGATATTAATCTCCACCAAACATCCATCTTCTTCTATATTTAGATAGCATTTAACCTCAAACCCTAAAAGAGAGAGAAAGAAGGCTTCACCTCAACTCTGGCGGCGGCTGACCTGCAACGGTGGCGGCGAGATCGGAACCACGATGACTTAAAGACAGAACCCACGGCTTCTTCTTGTTCTAAAACCGCGCGCGCGACTCTTAGCGCGCGAAGCGCCCACGAACTCACGCGACGAAGGAGTTGGTTGAGGCGGCAGAGCTCATTCGGCTGACCCAAGGAGCTGCGGAAAAGACCTCGCACCCACGCTACGATGACCCACGCGAAACGAAACCCCCGAACCAACTGTAGCATCACCGGCTAACGAGCTCGGCTAGATCCCACGCGACTCGTAACCCGGCTGCGACAGCACCCGCGCACGTGACCTCTGACGAACTCAAACCTCGAAACGACTCCACTCACAGAACCGAGCGACGACCTAGAACCCACATCTACGAGCACTACAGCGATGTCGACAACACAGCTCTGACGGACACACTGTTTGATAACGCTAAATATTAGCACTATTTATGACCTTATTAACTCACATTGTGTCTTGAAAAAGAACTATATGTTCTTAAGTGTGAACCATAACATGCAATTTTGTGATAATTTCCATGAAACTACAAAACCTTATCGCATCACAAATAAAAGGCAAAATTCGCATGTTCAATGCGAATTACGCGCATATAAGCACGTCGGCATGTGCGAAGCACAAGCTCGGTGATGTTTTGATTTTATAGGATCTATCATGAGGAAATAATGCATCGTGATTTCACCTAAAAGCGGTGCAAGACAGATAAGGAAAAGATTAAGGGAGATAAAATAACTCTAAGGAAGGAAAGAATAAAGGCGGATTTGGAAACAATCCAATTGAGCGCCAATTTTGAGAGTGTTTAGCAAGAAACCCCAGCTCTATAAATTCCAGAATGATCGAAGAAGAAGGGTGTGCTGAAATTCGTTAGAAACCTACCGTTGGTGAACCCTCAGCCGCCGAGGCTCTCCTTGGAGGCCTCGGTCGTCCGTGTTCATCTGTAGATCTGAAGAACTAAGTACCCAGACGGTGTAATGAAGGAAACATCATCGACAATGATGGTATCAGTTCATGTACTCCATAGTTTAGTTGCATATTTCAATTTTGTATTTGTTTTCTTTGAACCATGTTTATTTCTGTTTTAGGAGTAGTATAAGTTTATGCAGTATTAATAAAGTCGTATTCTTATTCAGATTTGATCACCTGCAATTTTTAATTATGAGTTTATTAACTTTACAGAAGCAACTTTGGAATTTATTCGTATGATTAAATCGATAATAACTAGGTTAAGGAGAAAATGAATTTAACAAGTAATTGATTTATTGTCTCGTTAGTCGATTGACTATCCACTCACGTGTGCTTGGTCTCTGCTTCGGAAGAAGGGATTTCAGGGGAGTCTTTACTGTTATCCTTAGGCAATTGTTTAAGCTTAAACGATTCTTAGAATGAGGTTAGGAATAACAAGTTTACTAAGTGTATGCGGAAACCTCATGCAAAATAGCAAATCTACGGGCAATGTACCGGGAGATTGCAGTCAAGTCTTATGAAAAGGAGCTTGAGGTGGAAGGTTAGCATAGAAACTTTTCTCACGACAACTTAACTTATTTATATTCATTTATTATATAAATTATTTCCCACTAGATAATGAGCATATAGTTTAGGAAGTTTGATTGTTCTCATTTGTGTAGTTAGCCATGCGGATAAAGTAGTTTATAATATTGTTTAATTCTTTAGCATGCGTCGGATCGCTACCCACGCATGTTTGCCTTCAGTGGATTTGGAAGATGAAACTGATGGATGACCCAATAGGTTACGTTAGTATGGAATAATGTCTATTATTCCATTAGAGGGAACCAATGCGGTTTCGCTAGCGCGTGCGAAGCCTAGATGTTATTCCATGTGAATCCGCCGCGGAAGTCGAGATTCGCATCAACGGGTGCGGAAGCACTTGTTTGTAGAGAAGTGCGAACTCAACTTACCATGCATCACATGTTTGTCTGTGTTAATGATATCAATTAATCGCATTTGCATTCACGTTTATTTTTCTTGCATGCATTTATGTCTTTATCATATTCAACCCCAAAATCCTTTAATAAGAATTTTTTCCTTTTATTTTGACCTTTAAGTTATGTTGAGTTCTCCTCCAATCCTTGTGGGGTCGATTTAAATAAATACTTATCACTTACTGCATTCTCGACAACGTATACTTGTGTAATGATGCGATTACGAATTGAGGGATCTTAATCAATAAGATTTTGTTATTCTATAATTCAATCATTTACCACTATACCACATCGTGACCCGCAGTCACTGCTGGCCGAAAAAAAACGAGAGAGACAACGGACTTTTCGAGGATGAATAGTAGAGATGGGACAACTTAGGATTTAGACAAAAATGCATTCATAATCAAAGGAAAAGACCTAACTGCCCCTTCATATGCACTTATTTACAACAAAACCCTAAAATACCAAAATTCAATTTCTCTTATTCTTTAAATTCTAATACATTGGGTTATTACAGTTGTTTTGTTCCTAATTTTTTTAAAACTTTTTTAGCTCATTTCTTCATAAATGCATGTTGTAATATTTTCATATATGTTTCAAATTTGTGCATTTTTGTTTCTAGTGATAAATGTTAGCCATTTTCATTAAGTCTTTGTTAGCTCAATTCTTTGTTGATTTAAATTGAGTTAGATATGTGACTCGACTTTACTTTGTTTTAAAAAATTTGTGTATGTTAAGTTTCTCTAGTTTACTAGATTTTCTAACATGGTTATGGATAAGTCGTAGTTGTTTAAGGATCGAATTTCATTAGAATACGGTTTAGGAGTTGAAATATTTATAAACAATGCAATACAACATTCCAAATGGTCAAATGTCGTTAGTTGTTCATGTTTGAAATGTGTGAATGTGAAGTACCAAAATGTGAATGTAATAAGAGACCATTTATTTTGTAATGGTATCGATCAAAATTATAACACATGGATTTGACATGGAAAATCACTATCAAGGAAAAGAAACATTGAAAGCGTTCCAAAAGATCAAGTTGTAGATGAAAATGTGGACGACCCGAATCACCCAATAGGGATGTTTGAGACTGCACAAAATTATTTTAACTACAGATCACTTATATTTGAGAAAGCATTAGAGAATACAAAGAAACCATTATACCATAATTGTAAAATTTTTACCAAGATATCAACCCTGATTAAGCTTTATAATTTGAAAGCACAATAACAATTCATCTAAGTTGAAGAGATTGAAGGATGATGTAATGATCACTTTATGCCTATTAGAGAAATATTTTTCACTAGCCTTTTTTCACAATCATGGTTTATCTTGTGGTGCATCTTCTAAGAGAGATTGAATTTTGTGAACCAATTTATTTGAGGTAGATGTATAATTTTAAAAGATATATGAAAGTTTTGAAAGGTTATGTGCGTAATAGAATTCGTCCAGATTGATGCATTGGAGAAAATTACACATTGGAAGAGTTAATAGAGTTTTGTTCTGAATTTTTACAAGGAGTTGAATCAATAGGGTTGCGATCATCTAACAAAATGATAGATTCAAATATAGATCGACCATTATCTACCGCAAATTATAAAGTACCAACTAAAGATATGATTGATAAAACACCCACATATATATAGACATAACGTAGGTAGATGAAGTGCTTCCATATGTTGATCAACACATGGAAACACTACTACAATTGAAGACATCCATGACCGGCTACAAAATTTAAAAAAAAAAATACGGAAGCATCTATGACCGGCACTTAGAAAGGTGACCGGCTGCCGGTCATAGATGAGCAACGGTCATCAACACTCATCTATGACCGGATGCCGGTCATAATAGACTAGATACATCTATGACCAGTAGCCGGTCATAGATGACAACCGGTCATGGAATGTTATCTATGACCGGCTGCCGGTCATAGATGACATCCATATCTATGACCAGCAGCCGGTCATAGATGAGAAATTCAAATCTATGACCGGCTGCCGGTCATAGATGACCATATATAAAAGCCAAAATCAGTTTTTCCCTCTTCATTTCACGCGATTTTACACCCGAGCCCTAACCACTCCGACGCGATTTCTCCGACCGG
>JBBMEF010033010.1:0-15486 GCA_037832685.1 Sicyos baderoa | reverse complement strand
CATAAGCAAATTAGTGTCCCTTAGTGATTTGAAACTTTACGGCCTTAAATCGCACGACCATCATGTTTTGATGCAACGATTGCTTCCTATAGCAATTCGTGGTATTATGCCTAAACACGTTAGGTACGCGATTATTCGGCTCTGTTTCTTCTTCAAGGCTATATGTAGTAAGGCGATCGATTCGGCCAAGTTGAAGGGATTGCAGGATGATGTAGTTGTCACTCTGTGTATTAGAAAAGTATTTTCCACCAGCCTTTTTCACAATCATGGTTCACCTTGTGGTGCATCTTGTAAGGGAGATTGAATTTTGTGGACCAGTTTATCAATGGTGGATGTATTCTTTTGAAAGGTACATGGAAGTTTTGAAAGGTTATGTACGTAATAGAAATCGGCCCGAGGGATGCATTGGAGAAAATTACATATTAGAAAAGTCTATAGAGTTCTGTTCTGAATTTTTTCCTGGAGTCGAATCAGTACGATTGCGATCAGCTAACAAAGTTGCAGATTCAAAGATTGATCGACCATTGTCCGCTCCCAAGTACAAAACACCAACTAAGTCTACGATTGATGAAGCTCATTTGTACGTAATTCATAATATCAATGATGTGCTTCAATATGTCGATTAATACATGCAAATGTTGACTAAATTGAATCCTATTAAGTTTAGAAATAAAAGTGGCTTCAAGATGAACATAATCGCAAATTCAACACTTGGTTGCGTGATCGGGTCGGTCTAGCTTTAGGGATTCAAAAAAATTCTTTCTCGTTTAGAATTTGCCACATACAATAGTTATATGGTCAATGGTATTCTATATCACACTAAGGAATGTGATGATCGTAGAAGTGTACAGAATAGTGGGGTTATGTTAACAGCTCAAACCTTGCAAGTTTCGAGTGCAAAAAACAAAAATCCGATCTTGTCAGACATGAATTTTTATGGCGTACTTCAAGAAAACGAGAGCTTGATTTTCATAGTTTTACAATCATCCTATTCAAATGTGACTGGGTGGATAGTAACAGTGGCATTAAAGTGGATGACATTGGATTTACAACCGTGGACCTTAATCGGGTTGGACATAAATTCGACTCCTTTATCCTAGCCACACAAGCCAAACAAGTGTTTTATGTAAAAGATCCACTTCATCCGAATTGGTCGGTGGTTTTAACTCATTCTTAGAGAAAAGTTGAAGAACATGTTGATGATGCTGAAGTGGATATTGGTCAAGATTGTGGGTATGGGGTCATCGAAACCTTTCCTAATATTGTTGATGATGACTCAAACACCTATTTTAGAAGTGATTGTGAGGGTATATGAATTAATAAATAGGTTCTTCATGTGTTTGCTATTGTTGTGTATATTTTATTCAAATGATTTAAGTACGATATATATTCGTCTTTATCAACATATTTAATTTGTTTTCTAACATATATTATTCTTTGTGCAGATTGATCACGATGTTTACACCATCAGGTAGATAGCAGGGTGATGATGTTCCTCGGGAGAGATCTAATTCTCCTAGAAGTCATCCGAGTCGTACTACTAGATGGATCACAGCTCTAAACGAGCTTGCACAAGATAGGATGGTGGGAGAACGCCGTGTTCTGCAATATAATTCTGCACGTCAGTAGCGAAGAAATTCAGAAGCTATATCGGTGTATGTGTTAGATTACATATACCCATCACGTATGATGAGTGGGATGATGTCCCAATTTACCCGAGGGAGATGGTATGCGATCGTATCACGATAAGTTAGCACTTTAATTTTGAAATTGATCTAATTTTTTGCATATTATTACATACTAACTATCTAATGTGTATTCTCTATATGCAAACGTCGTTTCAGGTGGACCCTGACTCGAAACATAACATTATGATAGCAATGTCAAAGGCATTTAAGACTTTTAGATATAATCTTCACCGACAGTTCATCAAGCCCTTCAAAGACAGTACCCAACCTGAGTTGATGTTCACACCTCCAAAGAATTACAAGTTCATCACTCTAGATCAGTGGGATGCTTTCGTCAAAGTTAGATTATCTGATGAATGGAAGGTAACTACTTTTGTAAATGACCTCATATTATTTTTAAAAGATTTAGAATCTTAATATTATTCCTAACCAATTTATTGTATTTAATACAGGATAAGAGTAAGAAGAACAAAGAGAAGAGGGTTGTACTAAAGTACAATCATCAGATGTCTCGAAAGAGATATGTCAATCTTGGCCATGAACGAGCCATACACATTAAAACCAATCCCTCAGCCCGTGCAACACTATGGGTCGAAACTCGTAAGGGACTAGATAACGTGATTGTTGACCTAGAAACCTAAGTAGTGGCCAACCGAGTTGTAAGTTAGTGGTCCATTTTTGTTTTTTTATTTAATTTAATATATTTATGTGCTAATCAACAAGTGTTTGCTGTACAGGATGAATATCAAACCCAGAATGCCGGTCTAGATATATTGACTGATGCATTGGGAACGCCTGAACATCGAGGGCGTGTTAGGGGGGTAGGTCAGTTTCTACCTCCATCGATATTCTTCAGGATGGAACATCTCCTCCAATCTAGGATGGCCGGAAACCAACCAACTCAACCACAAACGCAATTTGGTACCTCACAAGTTCGATTAGACGCCGACTCGCCATGTGTAGGCAATACTCGGGCCTAGGGTTCAATGCACGGCGGAGAATCTATGATTAGGGAAGAGGGTGGTGAGGGAAGAAGTTGATCTCCCGAGGGTGAGAGAAGAGGTAGTTAGGGAGCAAGTGGATTGTCCAGAGCCGAGTGGTCATCCCGAAGCCTCAGATTTAGGAGAGGTAAGTAATTGAAGTTTTATTTTTAGCCATTCAGTAAGTATATTTCAATTCTTATATGCTTATAATTATGTGCTTTAATTTTTATGTAGGGTTTGACATGTACACTTGCTTTAGATGACCTAACAAACATTGTCGCCATTGGCACCGTATTTCAATCGAATGACAAGTTCACCAAAATCCACGGTTATATACTAGGAAAATTCAATGCAAGAGTGGTGCTTGACATGGTAATGTCTGGTAATGAAATGTTGGAGTTACCCGTTCCTGTAAACGAAGAACTCCAATACCTTCACCAAGCAGTTAACACTTACGTTGCATGACCTATTGACTGAATCATTACGTCAACTGCTAACTCCAAAGAGGTATGTGTACGTATATTTTCCAAAGCTTTTTGCACTTTCGTATTTGTTTATTCGTTTAACTAACAAAGAACCTTTTTGTCAAAGACATTTGCATCCAAGCACGGGAAGAAGGAATGAGACGCGCCCATCAGCTCAACACTCAGTTCATCCAAGATTCCCGCAACTGGACAATTGAGCCAAATCATGCAAGAGAAGATGCCCACAGCAGCTGCATAGTCAGTGCATTCAAATAGAGAGAAACTGTGCCCATCAGCTGAACAATTGAGCCAAACCAAGCAAGGGAAGATGATCGCCTCAGCTGCATAGTAACCTCAATCAAGCACGACTACTCCAAAGTTGCTGAAACTTCTTCTTACCCATGCTAAGGAACTGGTGGCACTAGATGATCTATTTACGATACCCGTTCCCAACCAAATGATTGGAAGCAATTTCGCAGTACTTGCTCTAGAGGAGATTATCCATTATTGTGAGATGGATCTAATCGGCTACTCGCAGATTCTCATATACAACGCGTAAGTAACCCAACTTCATTTGCAGTTATTGCAATCACATACTTAGGAAATTCCTAACAATTCTTAATTCATGCTTTACAGGCTCATGTGGTATACCTAAGATCCAGCCGTGGTGAATAACTACATACTAGTAGATAGTGAACGGTTCGGCTTCTCGACGAGTCAGTCTAAAGTTGAACCTCACGTTAAATCGCTAACTGATAAGTTGGACTCGATGACAAGTAGGAAGCAAATCATATACTTTCCATTCAACACGGGGTATGTGTTTGTAATTTTGCATTTTTGGAGCATAAGCATCATGTCCATATATATATATAACACTAATTAAGATGTTTGTTACTTCGTGTATGAACCACTGGATTTTATTTGTATTGAGTCCCGAGAAAAACCGAGCCTATGTCTTCAACTCGCTAGGCAAAGAGAAAATTGATGGAAACCTGGGTCATATTGTAAATAGGTAAGTTCCTTATAATTATTTAACATTTCTTTTCTAATTTCAATTTCCTCTTTCGATCCTCATAACATGTGTTAAATTTATTATATAGTGCCTTCCGAATGTGGCATGCTCGTCACGGTTCAAAACGTCCCAAGTTGAATTGGACATTAGTAAAGGTACACTTGAATCAAAATTCAATTCCTTAATCTTTTAATCATCATAGCATGTGTCAAATGAATTCTAATTTGTACGACTCTTTGTTTCACTAGTGTCCTCAACAATTAGGATCAGTAGAATGTGGATACTATGTCCAACTCTACATTCGGAAGTTATTATCGAACCCTGCAACTCTTATTCATCAACTCGTAAGTTTGATTTATACGCCCATTTAGTAAGTATATTTTATATATTGTCCAAACTTTGTTAATATGTTGACATTTGTTTTATTTTGTACGTAGTTCAACATGAACACCATTCCGTTCACTCAAGAAGAGATAGATGAGGTACGCATAGAATGGGCACAATTTGTTGTCCAACATTTGAAACTAAAATTGTAGATATAGGTAGAAAGTTTTTGTAGCTAACTAGGTTATAGCTAGCTAGTTGCTGAATTTTTTTATGTGAACATACATTTCTTTTGTTGTATCTGGTGGTACAATGTCCCTTTATATATATTTGTTGTATCTGGCAGGATAAAGTCCCTTTATGTATATTTGTTTGCATTGTGGTTTGATACATAGGTGAATTTTTTTGGGATTCTTACTATTGCGTCGTTATGCTGCCGAATTTTACTTTAGTACTTAAATTATATGTAGTCTTTGTTTTAATATGCATGCTAAAGGGTTTAGGATATGCCACATGGGTAAAGGATTGTGATGATGGATGTACAATGACCTGAAGTTTATGCATTGTAGTCTTTTACAATGTATATGCTTGAAGGATATGTGCGTAAATCATCACAATCCTTTTTTTTTTTATTTAGGTATAGTGACTATTAATGACGGGCACAAAGATGACTGATCTAAATAATAATATTCTAATTTGAATGTGGACCACAGAAACAAAACAAGATCCGGGGACTACAGAAACAAACATAATCTAATTCTGGCCCTCGCAGGGGCTATTTTTTAAAAAAACTGTCTATTGTCATCGGTGACCAGCAGTTGGTCACCAAAGATAGTAATTGGTGACCGGTCACCAATGAATCTTATTGATGACCCGCATGGTCTAGCTGCCTGTCATAAATGACGTGTCATCAAACATCTTCGATGATTAATGGAGGAGCGGTCTCTGTTCATCAACAGTGACCGACACCTAGACGCCGATCATTGTTCTCCTTCAATGGATTTGGATTTGATGATGGTTCATCGCCGGTCATTGTTTTGAACGATAACCGTCGATGCCCGTCATCATTTTAACGATTTCTACTAGTGAAATTTGAAAATCATAACTCGTCTCCTATTAATGTACACAAAATCAAGCACTTTCTTTAGCCTGGGAAAAAGAGGATCTTGCGGGTTTGGTTCTCACCCGCAAGAGAATCATCTAGTAAAGTACTCAAGAACGAGCCTTGGAGAATGGAGTAGGGAATTCCGAACCACTATTAGCTTTGGTGTCTTTCTCTCTTCATATCAATTCTTACATATTAAATTTCTTGTTGGGTGATTTTAGATGAGTAAAGTTTAGTTCATAAATACTATTTTTAAATAACTAAAAAGTTGTCAAACTCTATTCACCTCCTTTAGTGTTGCCTTCCGATCCTACAGGCTCATCTTTGTATCATAATTGATATGTGTTAATTGAACGCAACCCTAACTTGAAATGCGATTTACCTTTTTTGTTGTTAGTATTGTACCAATCACATTTGAAAATCATAACTCGTCTCCTATTAATGTACAAAAAATTAAGCACTTTGTTTAGTACCCCGTAATAATTTAACGGGCCATCTTCGGTCTCTTTAGCCTAGAAAAAAGAGGATCCTGCGAGTTTGGTTCTCACCCACAAGAGAATCATATAGTAAAATACCCAAGAAGGAGCCTTGGGGAATGGAGTAGGGAATTCCGAACCAAGCTTCGGTGTCTTTCTCTCTTCATATCAATTCTTACATATTAAATTTCTTGTTGGGTGATTTTAGATGAGCAAAGTTTAGTTCATAAATACTAATTTTAAAGAACTAAAAAGTTGGCGAACTATATTCACCCCCTCTAGTGTTGCCTTCCGATCCTACAAGCTCATCTTTGGATCATAATTGAGATGTGTTAATTGAACGCAACCCTAACTTGAAATGTGAGTTACCTTTTTTGTTGTTAGTATTGTACCAATCACATTTTAAAATCATAACTTGTCTCCTATTAATGTACACGAAATCACGTACTTTCTTTAGTACCCCGTAATAATTTAACGGGCCATCTTTGGTTCCCCCTTCGTCGGGCACCTTAACACCTCTATTTTTTGTTGTTTTGCATTTTTCAACCTCAAGAGATGAAACCTAACACAATTAACTATGCATTATTCGTATCACCAAACCAAACGACTAGGGTGCATCACCATTGCATAGAAATCATCGCAATTATTTACATTTTGACGTAAATTGAGCACTTCTTTTTTAAACCAACCTAAAAACTGTTGTTCGCGTTTCTTATATAAACCGGCAAAATTTAGTACACTTGGTCGAATAAGTACTAAATGTTAAGTAAGAAAAGTATTTATCTTTCAAGATGAGATAAATTCTGTGGTATCATTTCCCCTATTGACCGTGCATTCTGTTTGAACACTTCATACTCCCCACGGTGTTCATTATAATGATTTTGGTCATCATTGTGTTCAATCTTATTTAACCTCGTTTCAATCCCAGTGAGGTATAATGAACAGAAATTCAGACATTCGTTGTTCATGTACCTTTCTACTATCGAACCATCTAGTCGTGCATTATTCATAATGAATACTTTGAACGTTCTTAAACTTATCTCGAAAGAATACATCCAACTATAGTTTACAGGCCCAACTACCTTACATTCTTATGGAAAATGGATTTTTAAATGAACCATTACATCAAAGAACCCAGATGGGAAGATCTTCTCCATTTTACAAAGAATTATAATAATGTCTTTTTGCAAACTATCCACATCAGTCACCCGTAATATTTTAGAAAAAAAAGAACTAAAGAAGGTGATGAATTCAACGTCTATAGTACACACTTCCTCAGGTAAAAAATCTCGAACATCAATAGTGATTGGTCTTTGAAGCAGAACATGGCAGTCGTGCATCTTCAAACCCATTAACTTTTAATCGTTAACGCATCATCCTATGTTAGAAACAAAACCATCAGGATACTTGACTGGTTTTAAGAAGTTGCAAAATTCAACTATTTTGTCTCCTACTATTTTCAAGTGCAAATCCTCTAATAACCTTAAATCTTGGAAGTCTTTTCTAGATTTTATATCTTTTGTCTTCCCTTCGATATTAAGTATAGTTCCTATAGATTCTCACACACATTGTTTTTTTAAGTTTAGACCAATATGAAAGCTCAAAGAAAATGCTCTTTTTTGCTTCAATTGTGTAACAACCTGAGCCATCACTAGCCAAAATATTATCCGTTTTGGCCCACTGACCTCATGAGTTTTTTTCTCCCCCTCGATGGAGAGAAAATGCATTTTGTGAGGGGAAAGTGTCCACACCCTTTTTAAGGAGGGCTTCGTTCTCCTTCTCAATCGATGTGAGATTCCCCTATGGGTTTCCACCCCCCTTAGAGGTCCAACGTCTCAATGGACCTTGCACACGGATCCGAAGTCTGGTTTTAGTATCATCTGTAACAGTCCGACCCATCGCTAGCAAAGATATTGTCCGCTTTGGCCCACTGACCTCACAACCCCCCAATGGAGAGAAAATGCATTTTCCCCTAACAAGACTCGTTTTCCCTCAATTGTGGAGGAGAAACAAACCTGTGAGGCCAGTGGGCCAAAGTAGACAATATCTTGGCTAGCGATGGGTGGGGCTGTTACAAATTGTTTTCGGTTTGTTTCCTTCCCTTATCATGTTTGGACAGATGCTTGCTAAGCACAAGAAAACTCATATGACTAACTTGATGCAGGATCTTCTTTCCATCCCATGTCATTGGAGGTTCATGTGATTCATTTTTCCCATCAAATAACTTACTTCTAAGCCAAGTGTGATTATTATGTAGAAATAGCCAATGTCCAACATAACCTCACTTCCCTATTAGACTAATGAACGAAGTTTCTTCTTTACAAATAGGATAAGCTTTGTAACCTTTCGTACTCCAACCAGAAAAGTTAGCATACGCTGGGAAATCATTTATGGACCACAAAAAAACAAGCCAAAGTTGAAAGTACTCATTATTGAATGAGTCGTACGTGCGAAGATTAGTATTCCCAACTCTTTCAACTCATCAATTAGTGGTTGCAAGTACACACGAATCGTTTTTCTTAATGATTTTTTATTGGGAATTAGTAAGGATAATATGATATTGATTTTTTTCATGCATTTCCAAAGTGGTAGATCGTATGAAACTAATTGTACATGCCACATACTCATATGAGCATAAGGGTTGAGTCCATCTGATGACAATCCAAATTATACATTTTGAGAATGCAATGCAAATTTAGGAAATTGAAGGTCCAAATGTTTCCAGCCTTCACCGTCTGATAGATGTAGCAAAACTCCTAGTTCCTGAACCTGTTTTTCTTTGTGTCATCTCATACCAGAAGCAAAATGTTTAGAGAGAATAACCTCCTTAGACGTGGTATTTACGGGAAATGTCGCAAAATATTATCGAGAAGTTTTGTACCGTTTATTCTTGTTGATCTTATAACGAGACTCCTCACATGTAGGGTATTGTTCAACATCTTTGTATTCGTTCCTATACAAAACACAATTGTACTTGCATGCATGAATTGATTTGTAAGTCAATTTTAACTCCCAAAACTTCTTATTAGCCTCATAAAATGAACAAGGTATGCAAGCATCGTCAGGATGCAATTCTTTTAACAGTTTCAACAACAAATCAATGATGTACTAGTTATTCATGACCTTTAGATGCACAATTTCAGTAGAAAATAGAAAGCAGAGAATCGAGTATAACCTGGATATAAATGAATGGATGTTTCTTTCATCAAATCATAAAATGATGTTAATTGATCGTTTTCTCCACCTTTATAGGGTACAACGTTTTCATAAGTATTGTTATTTTCTTCTTCATCTATACTTGATTCCATAGTAGAACAATTCATGTCATTCAACATTTTCATTATTTTATTCTTGTCATTATGCCCAATCGACTTAGCAAAATTCACCTTTTTGACGTGTACTTGTGTAACTTTTTTACTTTCATACCTAGGTAAGTTGACGGGTTCTCTGTGGTATACCAAGTTACTAAACGATTTGACCATTCCATAAATGAACAAATGAGTTTCTACTCCTTCAATACTTTGTCACAACGTATTCATACATTTTTTGCATGGACATCTTGTTTTTTCAACACTATTAACATGAGATTTTGCCATGTCCCAAAATTGTTTGACCCCTTCAGCATACTCTCGAGACAACCTATTTCTATTTATAAGCCAATGTTTGTTCATCTTTTGGATCTCTTACAACTAATTAACCACTCTCAGATTCTAACGTCGTACAATAGTTTGACAAACAATTAGATAGTGACATTGAAAGCTAAAAATATTTCTAGAAATCTTAGTCTCGCACCAAATCAATATATATCAACAAACATATATATCCCACAAAATCTAGAATTCTAGGCTAACATCTACAAACGTATCCAACAATATCTAGAATTCTAGGCTCAAAACCACATCTAACTACATCAATAACATAATTACTTAGAATTCTATGAGAATAAAAAACTCAACAAAATTTATAAACATCGAAAATGTCCAACAAAATCTAGAATTTTAGGCTCACATGCATGCCAAACAATCATTCAAAAGAAAATTAAAAATATCAAACAATGCTTTTTGCCTCACTCCCAAATAACTAAAAATACAAGTAATTTTCACCCTAACAATAACATATTCTAAAAGAAAATTCATTTCTAACCTAAACTCTAACACTAACCATAACCCTAAAATCAATCGAATAATCTTATCCTAACCTAAACTTAACATTAAATCTAAGCCTAGCATTAAACCTAACATTAAATCTAAACTTAACATTAAAATTAAAACTTAAACTAACTCTAATATGAGTCTAATAAAATTATCAAATAAATTTACGTTCAATTCCTAAACGGCGACAATGGGGCGGTGGACAACTTCAACGGCGGCAGAGAGGTAGAGAAATACGTTGACGGCGACGGAGAGGTTGGAGAAGAATAGGAGAAGAAGGAAGGGAAAAAGAAGAAGAAAAAAGAAAGAAAAGGACGAAATCACTACTCACCACTTAAGCATACCTAAGGATTGTTGAAAGCACCACGTCTCCTTAACCCGAGTCTTAGTTACCTTCATATTTAGGATTAAACCAACAAAACTCAAACAACATCTTCTTTTACTACACGACTCTTAAATAAATTAACTAGTTATAGACATCAATTCCTGTTAAGAACAGTAAAATAAAAATATTTATCACTTACTGAAGTCTCGGTTACGTATTATCTAATTTGACATATATTTTTAACTAATTTGAATTCGGTTAAGGGTAACATTTTTATTAGATGTGATAAGATACTATTAAGAAATTGGACAAAATACGTTTTGAATTTTCTTTATTTTAAAATTTTCTTTTTGGACTTATCTTTATGTTTTTTTGATGTGGTTAATCCATTTAAAAAATAGTTTCAAAGTATTTACAAGACAAATTAATGTAGTAAAAGAAAAAAAAAATGGTTACTAACACAGTAGAAAATGTATATAAATTATAACATATGCTAATACTAACACAGTAGAAAATGTTATAACTATATAACCAACAAACAAAAGTTCTATACCCAAATATTGAAAATGGTTACTTCTAATTGTTCTATATAAACTTCAAACTTCAAACTTCAAAAATAGACATATGATTATTAGTGACAATACATGTATCATCTTTAATTTTAAGAAATGTTTCATTAAATTTTTTTAAGATTTTAGAAATGTTTTATGGAGGATGAAATTAAGAATTTTCAATGCAATAAGATTAAATTCGAATTTTAAAAGATGAAAAGCTAGTCGAAAATTATTTTGCCTTATTGGATTTTATTTTATCACAAGATTAGTTAGTTTTTATTTGTACGTTCTATGAAATATTTTGCTGGTAAACCCTTCAAAATATATATATATTTAATGTACTTATTAGGATTCGATTTTAGATAACAATATAAAATTAAATCATAGTTAAATCAAACTACAATACTGTTGAATAAACACTTCATTTTTGTAGTACAAAAAAATATGTATAATGAGGATAGAAAGGGATAAATTTTAAGCGTTTACCCCTTATGTTTAAAGATATTTCGTCAGGGAAGTAACGTTTTCTTATTTTATCTAGCTAATTATTTTTTTTAAAATAATAATAAATAAATAAAAATCTAGCTAATGACAGCTCTATGTTTTAAGAAAGTTCATTATTATTATTATTGTTACTATTTTTAAAAAGAAAGTTCATTTAATATTGACCACTATACTTCAAGTAATGAAGTAGCTTATTCTTTATATGTATATTTTTTTTTAAAGAAGTGGCCCCCTTTTGTATTATCTTGGGTTATTTTTAACGTATTTAATAATTTCATTATTATTTATTTTGAGTGATTAAGATGAAGTGTAATTTTGAGTGCTTTAAAATTTAAATTATAATAATAATTCGTTTGAATGTAAATTTTTGTTGAAAAGTTGTGAATAATAAATTTTTGTTGAAAAGTTGGTTAGTATTCTTCTATTTTCTTTAAGAAATATGGATAAATGGTAGGAATGATGGAACACATTATAACATTATAGTAAATTTGAGAGAAAATAGGCTTAAATTGGAAAAATCAAAAACAATAAAACAATTGGTTATCGAACGGGGCCTAAGGTCTTCCTTGATAACCATTTGATTTTTTCTTTTTTTTTTTGAAATTTAAACCTACAATAACTACCTTATCTTATAATTTCTTACTTTGACAAGTATATCTCACCTATATTTGTAAAAACTAAACCAAAATTTGGAAACAAAAAAAAAATAGCTTCCAAAAGCTTATTTTTGTTTTTGAAAGTTGGTTAACATTTACATACTTTCTTAAAGAAAAATAGATACATTCTACAAAAGATGAAACATATGATAGAAAATGTGAAATATATTATAGAAAATATGAGTAAGAATATGCTTAAATTTCAAAAATTAAAAACAAAAAACCAAATATTATCAAACTGGACTTAAATTTTGCTTTGTTTTGCTTGATGAAATAAAAATAATAAAGAAAACCAACAATAAATGGCAAAATTTAAAATACATAAGACAAATCACTCGATACAAAATACCCCTTTCAAAAGACTTACCCATCAAGTCATTTTGACCATTTTTTTTCATATTAAAAATAACTTTTTTACATCAATGACTAATACATTTATGTATATACTTGCTAAAGAAGAAAAAAAAAGTATTACTTTTTTTAAACTGAAAAAAATAATATTTCTTTTATTTAAAAAGCGACAGGAGAATCAATTATCCGATGACTAAGATACGTAAATTTTGAAAGAAAAAGAAAGGCTATGGAATAAAATTATATTATATATAAATTAAAAATGAGAGGGAATTCAAATGAGGTGAGGCACAATAAATATATTTGGCCCCATGCTGTCTATGCCATCCTTGCAACACCACTGCATCGTACTACTCTTATTATTTATTTCCCATTAACTTCTCTTTTCTTGTTTTTTTGGCTTCATGCTGTCAAAATCATCCTAAGAAAAACAATAAATTGAATCTATCGATATTTTATTACCTTTATTATGACAGAAGAAAGACAAATATCAATTATTCGATATTAGGATCGAACCGTAATATTAATATTTGTGTTGAACAGATTTATAACCAAACAATGAAACAATTATGCTACTAACCCATTTTTTTACCTTTATTTAAAATTAGCTGTTTCTTTTCAAATCTAGTGCTAATTGTATTTTCTTACCAAATATATTCATTTATTTTTCTGATATATATCGAATAAAAAATGTTAAATTATAAATTTAGTTTCTATATTTTTTTAAATTAAAATTTAGTTTTTATAATTTTAAAAATTTGAATTTCATCTCTATGAATTTATAAAAAAACTTAAAAGAAAAATAATCAATCTTGTTCATAATTGTTAACAAATTTTATATGTGGAGATGTTTATTCATGTTTTAGGTAAATGGATTTTGTTGATGATGTGAGTTAAACTTTTAAAAACAAAAACAAATTTTGGGAAACTATTTTTTTTTTTTTTTTTTTTTTTAAAGTTTGTTGGTCTTCCCCTACTTTCTTAAGGAAAAATGTATACATGGTAGAAATGATGAAACAAATTGTAGGAAATTTGAGAGAAAATAGGCTTAAATTTAAAAAACAAAAAACAAAAAACTAAGGTCCCGTTTGATAACCATTTGATTTCTTGTTTTTGGTTTTTCAAATTTAAGCCTATTTTCTCTCAAATTTTTTACAATTTGTTTCATCATTTCTACCATGTATACATCTTTCCTTAAGAAAGTAGGGAAAGACCAACCAACTTCTAAATGATTATCAAACGGGGTCTTAGTTAAATGATTGTAATACCATATATTTTGAATAGATGGGAGATTTGGTTTGAAGTGAAAGGTATTGTATAGTCAATATCCAAAACTGACTGCTTTTAAATAATCCCAGAGTGGCAAGTTAGACAAAATATCAACAATTTTCCAAAAATGTCAGTCCTTTTGTCAAAGTTTAGATTTGATGGATTTCAGCTGGTTTTTATTTTTAAAAAAATTTGGTCAATTTGATCTAAGAATTTAATCCATTGATTCTCCCTTAAAATATAATAATAAATAAATTCTGCAATTTGCTATTACCAAAAAAACCAGAAAACAAAAAACAACAACAAAAAAACAAACAAACCTTCGTACCAAAACATTGTGAAGTAGACATTACACGAGGAGCTGTGCCTACTCGCAGAATTGTTAACCTTTTCGTTAGAGAACAAATGAAACAAAAATTTTACTTTTTCATTGAAC
The DNA here is from genome assembly GCA_037832685.1 of Sicyos baderoa. Lineage (NCBI taxonomy): Eukaryota > Viridiplantae > Streptophyta > Magnoliopsida > Cucurbitales > Cucurbitaceae > Sicyos > Sicyos baderoa. The sequence goes on along the minus strand of JBBMEF010033010.1, from coordinate 1,188 downwards.
AACAAGATTCCCCACTCATATTTACTATGCAACACCTCCATTTAAGTTTATGTCTATTTTCTTTTTTTGATATCTGTGACAGTCTGGGACAACTTTCGCTCACTTTGATTATTGTCATCGGACATACTGCCTGACTCTATAATATTTAGATGTGTAAAAAAAAAATCCCTAAAATCATTTTTAGGGCTGGTGAACTATTACCGAAGATTCATCGTCTTTGGTATCTAACAACGGATCTCTGGAGTTTGCAAAACGGTTTTCTAGAATTACAACGGTTATCCGAGTAGCCAGGACTCCACCCCCTTGAGAGCAGGATGCCGGCCGAGATTTTGAAAGCAAGCTCCCGGTCGTTAGACCTTGCGACACAGCCAGGTTTCTTTGAAGCCTCATTTTATGGGATATTTAAAGAAAAGGCCCCCTCCTATATCAAGAGATAGGCTAAGACAAAACTAATTCACACATATTTCTATAAATAATATATTTAACGAATTCAACGTTAATATATAATTCTAAACTGATATAAGAAAATTCTTGATAAGTACGACAACCCTCTATAAATTTTTACACTAATATGATATTATTCACGGTTTAAACTACTCACTCTGTCAAAAAGTGATAAGTCTTCATCTTTATAAGATATATGAGTTACTCTCTACCTCTAGCTATTGACTTTCAAATGGAACTCCAACTATTTGATATCCACTTTAAGTATAATTAATGGAGATATGATTATCATCACTTATATACTCTAACTAGTACTAGATGCCACGACGTCTTCATGAAAATGTTAATTATAACACATAAAGTGTGGACTCTCGACTAGGAAACATATATAGGATAGCAAAAACACCTCAAAAGTGATTGATTTAAAAGAAAAATCAATCATATGATTTAGTTTGCAGCCAAGGCCCATGAGGAAGTTAATTATCAGGTTTTATGTGTCTATGCAAAAAATCCTTTGAAATGTAAGCTTCATAAGTTTAATTAGCAAACAAACTTGATATCCACTTTAAACTCTTCATGATTTTAAGAGTTTGACGACCATTAATGGTAACCATAAATAAAACAAATAGTGACCATAAACAAGAAAGGCACCAAATGTGACATTTATTGTTAGAATAAACTCAATGCTATGGTTTTAGTGTGATTTAATTGTTGGAGGTTTTGTTTTGAATTAGGATTTATGTG
>JBBMEF010032979.1:0-15498 GCA_037832685.1 Sicyos baderoa | reverse complement strand
ATTAAAATTGGACATTTGAAAGTTGAAGGACCAAAGTAGAACAAAAATGATAGTTAAGGGACTAAAATTGGACTTTTGAAAGTTTAGGGACCAAAATGAAACTTTTATAATAGTTGAGGGACCAAAATTGTAGTTTAACCAAAAAAGAAATACTACTTGAGAAAGTTTTTCTAAAAAAAAAGAAAATAATAATGAAAAATGTTTAGGTCAAGTGCTCTGAAATCAATTTTCGTTCTTGTGAAATTCAAATTTACTGGAAACCACCTTTAATTTTCGGTGGGGGATTAGGTTCTTCGTGAAAAGTTTTTCAGTTTATTTGTTTTTCTTGTTTTTTTTTTCATTAGTTTTTCTTGTTTCTTAATTTTACTATTTACATGTATTTTCGTAATAAAATGTTTAAATAGTTAATTTTTCATCAGTGAATATAATATTAATTTTGAAATAAACAGTTAATAGTTAAAGAAAAATACTCATGTCAATAAAAATTTCTACAAAAAGAATCTACTAGTAAAAATGAGAAAATAAATTGTTTCAAAAAAAAAAAATGAGAAAATAAAATTTTACAAGAAATTGAAATATATATATATAGGGTCGCAAAAATGGAGGTGGATAATACATTTTCTCTCTTGTTTAGCTCATGGAGTCAAAATGGGGCATCTTTAACTAAAATGTCATATGATTTGTTTTTTTTTTTTATTGATTAATATTATTTTGAAATTCATATCAAAATGTGTTACAAATACATAAATAACTAATTTTAAATACATAAATAATTACAATTAATGTAATAATAAATATTGCGTATGGAAAAAAAATTATATGAATAAATAATTTATAATAAGTTTTTTTTTTTTAAAAGATTTATAATAAGTTAGGATGGTTGTGTTGTTTAATTAAAGCACATATTTCAATACTAAAACAAAGCACATATTTCAATACTAAAACAAAGCTCATATTTCAGACCTTAATTTAAAAAGATATTGATTACTCTATCAAAAAAAATATTAATTAAAAAAATACTATTACTATTATTAATAAATGGCTACCATTTGACTTAAAAAAAAAAAAAAAAAAAAAAAGTAAATGGCTACCATTTTAATTCTCTTAATTAGATAATTAATTCAAAATTGATGGATGAGAGAGAAATTTATTCCTTCCAAAGATACATTAAATTTGAATTTAATGTATAGTTAGTAATGTATCTAATTATAGAGAATTTTACAACCAATTTACAATAGATATTTGGTCAATATAGCTGCTGTGCAGCCTGCTAATCACTTTCTTGAGTTCTTTTTTCTATTTTCCCTTTCCAAAAAGAAAATCAAAGAGAAAATTCCTCTTCAAAATCAGATTTTTTAAAATTTCAAAATTTAATAATTATATTTTAATCTACCTCAAATGTTGTGTAATCATCCTGTTATTAGTTCAAATTTCTTTTGCTCGAATATTGTTAAGTAAATTTTTTTAAAATTAAAAAAATAAATAAATAAAGGAAATTATAATGGGTGATCAATTTTAACAAAATTTCAAATGTAGTCAAATTTATTTGCATTCGTGATAAAAAAAAATACGATAAAAATTTTTTTTTAAAAAAATATTCATTATATAATATTATATGTTATTATTATTGTATTAATATAGTATTATACATCACAATTTCTAAAATATTGTGAAACTCAATTTGAATTTCTCGCTACAAATGAATTAGCTTTGATTTTGTGCTATCTATGAAAATATTTGCCCTTTTTTATTGTTGGGTGAACCGCGCCCACAAATTTAATTAAAATGATAAATGGAAGAGAATGATGACGTTGCGGTTCTGGTTTAAAGCGAAACTTCGTTCTGACTTAGCGAATGATGTGTGATTTCCAAAGGTTGTGTAAATATACAAAATCTTTGTTGTAGCAAGTTTTAATGTAATATAGGTGCCCTTTTTTGTAGCAAGTTTTAATGTAATATAGTTGTTTCGCTCTTCACATTTTCTTTCTTTGTTCGACAGATTTTGATTTGATTTTTATTTCGTCAAATATTTTTTTTCATATTTTTTTTTCAACAGGAAAACTAATATTTAACTGCTAAGAATATAGGTATATTTTGCAGTTTTTAGGGGAAAACAATGGAAGAAAGAATCTTGTAGAAAATGCATTGAAGTTCCTAGAATTTAGAATGCTCAATAGGGGTTTGTTTAGAAAGGATCTCCCTTAAGTTCTTCTACTAACAACTTAATTTTCTATCCATAATCTACAAGTCTACATGAAAAGGAAACAAAACAAGCATTTCACAGTGGAAATAGACTATGACAAGAATTGAAACTGACTCTAGCATACAATCCAGACCATTTATAAGAGCTTATAACAAAAGGCAAACCAAATCAAAGTTTCACTACCACAGTTGAACACGAGCAACACGAATGATATCGATATCGCCATCGCTTAACAATCCGGAACTCTGGTGTTTGCAGCACCTTTTCCTTCTTCCCCTAAAGCTCCAACACCAAGTCTATAATGGAAACAAAAACAACAAAACTATATTAGGAAATTAATTTCTAAGTGGGTAGCCACCATGGATTGAACCATCACCTCTTAGTTATCTAAGGCCCTCTCCACCGCTATGCCACCCTCATGATGATTACTTAGTTTGAGTAATTGAGATTAAAGATATCAAAGGGTTAAGCTTTATAGTTCAACAGTTAAGATGATTCCTCAAAATAGTGCATAAGAAATGGTGCTTACACTCTGCATCTGTCTTGATCCAGTGCCCTTTGTTTGCACTAGAAACATTGGTGTAACCCAAGCTGGTTTTCCAATGATGCATTTCCTCTTTTGAGATGAATTCCTGACAAGAAGTGATTCGGTCTTCTGCCTCGTTCATCGTACGTCCATTATTGATATTATCGACGAAAAATGCATTCTCGAACATGTATTTTAGCGACTTTTGACATTCGTTTGTAGCCGTAGATCTTTCGGGATGTATTTTTCTATGGAACCTACTTACCACCTGAATTTCAAAGTTAGTCTCAGAAAACTTGACAAAGGAACTGATTATAAATACATGAGCATTGCAAACCTGATGAATCACAGTGGACATTCAAAAAGAAGAGCTATTGGAAACTAACCTTTTGGAGTTTCTTCTTGGTTGAATATGAATCACTTGAGTCATTTATGCTAGAATCATGTGAAGAAGTACAAAGTTTCTTCAGCATCCTTTTCACAAAGTTTGGTGCAGATTTGTTTGAATCTTTGACCAATACCTCCTTTTTCTCAATATCCATTTTGGATCTCTCATTGACCATTATAGTCCCTTGGGACAGTTCTGCAGATAAAGGCTTTTCTTTCCTCATGTCTATCATCTTGTTTGGAAGTTCAATTGTAGAACCAAATAGATATCCCTGAAGTGGACATGTTAGAGTCTTCCCATCATTTTCTTCTTCAGTTCCTTCGGTGTGCTTACCGGCAAGTGCGATGACATTATCGCGGCTCGTCGTCCCAGGCGATTGATCACAACTGTCTTCTTTAGTTTCAGCTTCAAGAAACTTTTCTAACTCATAATTTATCAGTTTTAAGTCATCCTCTGTCAGCTTCTCTGGCAACTCAATCATGTTTTCAAAAGCCAATGAGAATGTAGGTGTTGCAGGTTCAGAACCCAAAGTTCCAATAGTGAGGAATCCATGGAAGAAATCAGATGAACTAGATAAGCTCCCACATTTTTCCAATACATCGTTGGCTTCAACTCCGAACGACGATTGTAGCTGCACGTTTTCGGAACTGAAACCTGGCTTCAAATAGATGTCTTCATCATCAACAGTTTGTACTGATAGGCACATGCATGGGTTGGCTGAAACCAAAGCAAACAAAGAGTTCATCATTTTTTAAGTCAAATTCCTCATTTGTTCATTAGTGCAACAGTTCGACTTGAATGTCGTTTTCTTGTTTCCGCTTTACCGCTGGAAAGACGCAGCGGACCGATCTAATAATGATGTAATTATGAAGTTTTAACAATAGAGAAAAAGGCTTGAGAGTGAGAGGTTCCTACAGAATCAAGGGTGGCCCCAACGGCTGAAAAGGGAATGAGAAACTGTCATGTTTCCTTGGAACATTATGTTCAGCTAGATTTCAGGCTTCAGCTAGACTGATTACAATGGTACGAAATGTTGTCGAAAATGCTAGATGTTATACTTGTGATGGTGTGAGAGTGACTGACTCTAGATCTAGAAGTAGAATATTGAACTACGCCAACCGGATAAATCCCGGCAACAGAACGTGAAGAGTACAACTTAATATCATGGATGTACTATGATCTACTCATTTTTCTTGTTGAGATATATTAACAGTTAGAAATGGAAGTGTAAGTGCGAGAGATCGTTCGAGTACCAATTGCGAAATCCTTGACTGTTTCGATCCCAGTTTGCCAAAATTTGTTGTGCATCCATCCTAATAACTGCAGCAAAGAAATGCAACATCAAAGGATAGAATGATAAAGGGTAAAAATGTTGAAGTGCATGGACTCTTCACTTACCTTCATTTTCTGAGCTTACTTGAAGGGCTTGATATTCAATTGTTAAGCTTGTCATGGGAAGCATAAATAGAGGACTAGAAATAGGTTTAGATATTTGAGGAAAGTATAGTTTAAGTTGTTTAACAGTTAAAAGTATCCAAGAAGAGATGAAAAAGTGCACATTAATTTCCCTTTCAACTGTTAATGAGTTGGAATTCAATGGGTTCCTAGAATGGTCTTGGAGAAATGAGCAAAGAAAACATATAGAAAGTTACCAAAACTTTTGGTAGGAAATTCTTTTCAACATCAAATCATGTGGCCAAATAGGATAGTTGTTTGAGAGCTCCAAAGGTCATAGTGTGTTGAATTTGCATACGTGTCGAGATTAGGTTGGTTAGAACACTGTTGAATGTGTAGTTATCCTTCATAGACATACTTAAAAGGAGAAAATAGATACACATATATTCTTCAAACAAGCATTAACTATAATAGTTAATAGAATCTTATAATTGTTTATATCAGAAAGAGTGATTTATGTGAAAAGCCTACTATGTTATTCTAGATAGATTGTGAAAGAAGTTATTCTTGTTTGATATTGTTGGCTGCAGATATGATTGGCACAAATGTGTTTGATAATGGTCATTTAAGGGTCCCAAATTGGTTAGTTCCTTGCTCCCCACTATAATGATGTTAGGTTCACCAGTTCCAAAATTATGATACTGGTTTATCCTGTTCTAACATCTGCCCCAATATTCTTAGAAGCACGGACACGTAATACGAACACAAAACAGACACAGAGACACGGTATTATTTAAAAAGGTAGGACATGGATATGTCGAGAACACGTAATTTATTATTATTTTTAAGATGTATTTTTTTAAAAATATCAAATTCAAAATATTTTAGATTTTTCACTTATAAGCCTAATTTTAACCATCTCAAAATATTTTAGTCGTCAACGACCTCCACTAACACTATCCCATTATTTTGTCATCGACCACTTGAAATAAATAAGTCTTGAATGGTGTGTTTGTAAAGTGTCTCAAATCAAAAATAATAATAATAATAATAATAAAAGATACAGAATTTTGAATGTTCGACATGTGTCTGAAGAGTGTCAAAGTATTGGTGTCAGACACGTGTCCAATATTGAATACTTTGTCAAAATCAAAGTGAATGTGCTTTTTAGGTTGTTATCAACTAAGAAAAAAAATCCAGCATATGCATTTGAGATTGAACTATATCATAGCTAAAGATGTATGGACTGAGCTATCATTCCCTTATACTTCACTCATTATCCAACCAACAAAAAATTACTTATAGAACTTTAAACTCAGCTTGGTGTAAACTTTTCCTTTTAAGGATTATCAGATCAATAGTATAACCTAATGAGATACAGCACCAGCAGTCTGCTCAACTAAAGCCAGTATTTTCAATAACGACTAGCTACCGTATTATTCGTTCGTGTCGATTTCCCATTGAAGCCAACAAATTAATGTAAGAGTTCACATAATAGTTTGTTAAGATAATGACATAAATCAGCTTTGAATAGTCTACTTCTAATAGCAGAAAGCAACTCCACATTAGAACTACTAGATTCTATCAATTTTACATGTTGCAGTTTGAGGATTCTCCATCATAAACTTAAGCTCAAATCAAGATGGGACAATCTTCTGTCCACCTTGCTCATACTCAGGCCAAACATAAAGTAAATTATTTGAATTTAAAGTACAATCCTTCAATTAGGTGAGAAGTTTACTCAATCACTTCCAAAGGCTTCATGGCACGATGTGTCTAACTTGATTTAATTCTCAGATTGATTGTAGTGCTAAATTCCTGCTACTTATAATCTGGGATGGTTCCAATATTTTTCTTATCTTCTCATTTATGGGAGAGGAAAAAAAAAAAAAAAAAAGCAAGAATTGCTTTCTTGTGCAACAAACACTTCATCAATATGTTAGTTAAAACTTATAGTGATAGGCTATATTCTAATAAAAACCAGTGATGAAGTGTTTGTTGAAGTAAAATCCATCTATTCTTTTTCCAAAATCACTGAATTTGGAATAGAAAATGAATTCTCAGCAGGTTTCCAAATATGAGAATTTACAATAGCTTCTTCATCCTAGAAGTATTAGTTACTATTTATAGACATGTGAACAAGTTTGTCAATCAATCATCAGCTAATTAAGCATCCCTATTTTTTATATTTTTTTTAAGAAATCAACCTTTTATTCAAAACAAAAAAAGAAAAAGAAAAATAGGGAGGCAGCCTACAAGAGAATGACCTCTAATAAAACAAGATCTAGACAATAATTACCTACGAGTTTAGAAACTAAAGCTGAAAGAGAAATATAGAATCTAATGCGAGATCAAACATCGCTCAAAGACCTCTCCAATGCTCTAAAAATTCTATTATCTCCCTCCCTCCAAAGCCCCTACAAGATACCACACACCCTAGCTCTCTCATGAAACGAGGAGAAACAAGAGACTCCACGATCATCTCTCTACGATCTAACTCCGCTAAAGAAGGTGATCGAGATTCTCTACCACGCAAATGCAAGACTCGGACCCACTAAGGTGGGAACCTGTCCTCAAGGCCTATCACAAGTGTTAATCTTACCATGGAGAACCTGCCAAGTTGAAAACTTAATTTGGGGTTAGCAATCATCATCCTTATTTTCAGTTAAGCTACAAATTGCTATGAAACAAAGTGAGTCAGTTGGTGGGGTTTGGCTGTAGCTGGATGCATGCATAATCAGGTTGTGGATGTATGAATTCCACGGGAAATCTACAAATTGGGGAATTTTCTATTTCCCAATTCCCAGTGACAGATGAACACATGATCTATTAATATATATTGTACCTTTGAATTGAAGATTTTGGATGTGTTCCCATAGAATAAAAACTCCAATTTGGTGAAGTTAAGTGAGATACATGAAGCAAATCTTGGTTCATGATTTGAAGTACTAAGATAAATGTGAAGGCACTGCAATAATTTGCTCAAGTCCTTATTCCTATGATTATTTGATGAAATTAGTGTACCATATTAGCTAACTCAAAATCACCCTTAACTGGTAATTTTTTCATGCTTTCATCAAATTGAACTATAAATTTGAATAACCTGAAAAGTTAATACCTCAATTAGTTCAGTTACCCCATTTTTAAGATTTGTAGCTTTATAAGTAGTTTTGTAGCAACAAGAGTTAATCGTACTAGATTCTTGGCTTGGTTGGAGGTCCTAAGTTTGAAACCAATACGAGTAAGCCTAATTATAAAATCTCTTATTGTCTCTTGAATCCAAGTCTTGACAGATATAAGTACACCAATAGCAATCCATGGTTTTTTTTAATAAAAAAATACTTGGTTAGGGTTGGGCACATTTTTAACCAATTAACTCATGGCAAGGAGTCATAGCTAGCTTTGAGCATTTATGTAACTTGATTTTGAGGTACTTCAGCTGTTTGAACTTCATATGGTTTGGGAAAATTTGTCAACTTAGATTAAAAGATTAATTTCACTAGTCATTCAGGTTTAGATAGCAGAGTATGAAATGAAAAGTTAAAGCTCAAAATCCTCACAAAAAAGCAAAGTACAGAGAAAAATAAATTTTCTTTTTTTCCAGATAGATTTGACCTCTGCACTAACCCTCCCTCCTCCTGCTTAGCTTTCAGGATCATTTGAAACAATCATCGTCATTTATTTCTTATCCTTTCTTTGAAGTGTTTCTTTGTTCCTAAATTCTTGCTTGGTGTACTTGACAGTTAACCACCTTATCTTGTCCTTCTTGCCTCCTTTGCAATTTGCCATTCTCACATGCACCACATACATCTAGATCCTGTCTGAAGATTGTATGTAACATACTTACACCATGCACATTTCGTTACGTGTAACATTCAGCATCTCAAATGCAGCACATTTATGTTCCTAAGAAAGGGAAAGCAAAAGGGGAAGAAAAAAAGATGAAATAGATGACATACAGTGGGAAAGATGAAGGCAGTTGTACCCGGGCCGGACCGAGTTCCATGTTTCTGGGTAGAATCTCAATCACATCCATTGAGCATCCCTTTGAGGTTTGTAGCTATGTTGACACAATCAAACCCTCGAAAATTCGGACATATATATATAAATCATAAAACATCAAAAACAGTCAGGGAGCAATTTTATAGTCTCATTGTGATGAAAGCAGATCAATACACTTGAATTTGAAAATTGGAACATACACAGCTGTCTGAATATTTTTTTTATAAAACTATGAAAGTCCATATTTAAACCTCTACTACTCTGTTGCTGCAACAAGGATATGTGTTCATCTCTTTCTTCCACCACGTTCCCTTAAAGAGAGGGAAAGAGGTTCCCCTGCTCCAACATTGTAATATGCGAGCGTCATATTGTCCTTGAGAAACCCAGGTTTTCCACTCAATTTCTGTTTGTTTGCTGGAAGTTGGATCTCGCCCGCAATCTTCTCTTTTAAAATCCCAATGGTTTCGGTTAGGGATTGAACTGTTATCTCCAGAACTTGGCCTTTGCGGTTTCCATCATCGAGATTAGGAACAGATACAGTGATGCGAACAGGTCCCTGCCACCATATATAAATACCTCTTTAAGTAAAATAGCCAAAGATGTTAGTGAGATACTAACCCCTAAGATTCTAACAGATGGAAAGACAAAAAAAGTAAACAAAAAAAATGCATACTGGATGTTGAGCCAAAAATTGGTCTTCAGGCACAAGCAAAGAATCATCAAGCTTCTGTCTCTTTGGCTCTGGTTCCTCTGGAAGCGGTGGAGGAGCTTCATCGGGTGGTAATGGAGGCAGCGATCCTTGAGGCATAGGTGGTGGATGAACTCCTTGTGGCATAGGTGGAGGCATCATCATAGTATTCATAGGTGGAGGAGCAGGGAGAGGAACAAAAGGTCGTGGAACTGACAATGGAGTAAACTGAGATCCAGGTGGCGGTGGGACATTCATATTTGGTGCATTCATAGACATTGGCGGAGGCATAGAAGGAGGCCGATTCATAAAATATGATTGATGTCCAGGCATTGCAAGATGTGGTGGCTGAACTGATGGAATCATTGAAATAACAGGCGGCTGCGGCTGGGGTACAGGAATCCCACCACTAATTTGGGTAGAATAGTGTGCATTTGGAGGTAAGGAAGGAAGATTCAAGGCTAATCCAGGTGGAGGAGGGAGAGGACGAATGGATGGAACTCCAGGTTTGGGTGGAAGAGCTGCGGGACCGGGAAGGTTCCTTGCATCGTTGTTAGAAGCATCATTCTGATCCTCTCCAACCACATTCTGTGACATAGCTTGATTAGCTGTACGCCCAATGCTTCCAGTGTGGCCATCCCATATGACCTGCTTTGGCTGATCTTCTTTCTTTTCAATTTCTGCCTTCACTGCATTTGATACTTCCTCCTCAGTGGTACCAAATATATCAGGACGAAGTCGTGCCAGTCCAACAATATTTCGTGAGATTTCATCATCTTGAGCAAGAGTAGTCTCCCGTATCTTGGCAAACATTCTTTCCTTTTGCTCTTTATACTTTGGATCAATAAGTGAAATCCTCATGTGTTCAGACATCTCATTGATCGGAATTAGTTCACCTGTAATGGGAGAGACAACAAATTTTGTATGCTCTTTTTCTGCAGAAATCCTCTCTTCAGGTCTCTTCCAGTTCTTTACAATTCTCATTGGTGGCTCTGGCTGCTCATCTACCTTCATATCATTCTTGTCATTATCATTTTCTCCTAACTTAGCCGCCCGCATACCCTCTTCAACAAGTTGCATCTCTTCTTCATCCATATCCATTTCCATTTCCTTCCCAGGCTCAACAATCTCTTCCTCAGCAACTGAAATCTTGCTCTTTCTAATGACCTCCTCAAGAGTCATTGGTGGAGGTAACTCTTCATCCTCGTCATCTGCAAAGTCTATTGCCTCAACCACGACAAAATCATGCCAATCAATCATAGCCATTTGTACCCTTTCCTGCTCAATCTCGTCTTCAGCTTTTTGCCTTGCCTGGTCCTGTGAACGTTCCCACTCAAGTCTATGCACACATCTCTCAAGTACTGTTGTCATGTCAGTAACACTCTTCTTCAATTTCTCAGTCAACCCCTTAGGAGGCATCAACACTTTTGAATATGCATCCGCAAGTGAGGTAAAAAACATGAACATACTATGAGTTGGTTTAAGAAAATGAAACTGAGGATTATTGATCTCTCTACTTGTCAGTCCTGTCAAGAATGATTTCCCATTTCGAGCAACAAATTGGGCTGTGAGCTTGATAATATCCAATTCTTCCCCTGTAATTCCTTCAGGAAGACGGACAGTATACTGCTCAGCCTCTGGAGGCTCAAGAACTTTTCGTATAGGTTTGAACAAAGCAGAAACATCAGGCTTTGCTGCCATTGATTCATTGCTATCAGTAGCTGGACCAGATGGGGTTGATGCTGGTGCAGCAGAATCTGCAGCTTCTGAAGGCTGCTGTCCCGACGACTGATTCTGGGCACGAAATTCAGACAACCTATGTTGATAGTAAGCATGGTAGGGATCTGAGGAATTCAAGAAATTAAACTTGACATTACCGGCATTATTTGCAATGATTCTTTTCTCAAATTCCGGCCCATTTTTTGCAACAAATTGTCCAGTTTTATCAACAATGCTTCTAATGTCTGGAGGAGGATGTATGATACCAATGGTTTTAGTATGAGTTGCAACTGATACAGGTGTAGAGTTGGAATTGTCTTTCTCCACTTCATTGGTAATACTGATTTCATCATGAACAACAAGTTTAGAATCCTCCGAAGGGGCTGGAAGAGTCAAGATTGGTCCAAATGAGCTAAGCATTTTCTCCACAATAAAACAAGACTTCAAGACAAACTGAATAATATTCAATGGTAACACCGCCTCATACTAGCAAGATATATACTTTCTGCAAGCTATTGTTATCTGCAAAATTAAAGATCCAGAGAAATGTTATTATAGCCCACAAAAGTATGCTTGATGTTAAACCAATGTATCATGGCATTGACATATAAGTTTCTAATGGTTGAAACATCCTTAAACATACGATTCCCACACAGTGCCACATAATTTGCAATTTAACCATGCCAACAAAAGGTGTAATTAAAAACAAAAAGAATGTAATTGAGTTTCACCTTAATCTTGATTCTTGAGATATAATACAAAGAGGTATAAGACCAATGGTTTCGCTTAATTAGATTATCTACATTGTGAACATCTATAAAGCTATAAATGTTTGAGTCAATTAACAAATGTCCTTCTGAAGACACTAATCAAAAATTGGCACATCTAGTGCTGAAGGTAAGATCTATACATGGTTTCAATTTTGAACTTGTAGTTTAAGGAATCACACAAATGACAACACTCATATTTCATACTTTGTCCACATGAATAATATAACAATTTTGAACTTAAGGTTTTAGCTATTCTTCCTTACAAAAATGGGAGATGAATTGAAAATAATAAATCTTAATAAACCCTGAACCCTACACATAATAAATTTCAAGTTAAAATATTGAAATAGGGAGAAAATCGGGCACTGGTGTGAAGATTAAATAAAACTGTCATAGACTTAAAAATACTTTTTTGGTCCATGTATCACACAACGATTTTAAATGAAAACTTTGATTCACTAATAAGTTCAGAATCCAATAGTTAAAGAGGAAAACTAACGAAGGGGCATCAGGAATAGATACAGACACCATCAAAGACCAATTTGAGAATTTGTAGATGTGATTAGATAACCAACCCCCACACTTCAGCAAAATCAAAGAGTAAGTTGAGTAACACAATTTTATGACAGACCTAAATGTCTCTATGATATTGCTTTGAAACCATTAGAGGAGTAATATTTTTTATTATGACCTAAAAACTAGAAGCTTTGCTCCCCTAAGTTCCTAGAACAAGGACCGGAAGCAAAATTGGGAGTCGCTTGAAAAATGAATCCCCACAATGATCTTGAACCTAGCACACCCCCAAAGCCCAGGCTGCTCTCTACCAAAGACCTGACCTTAGGGGACTACTCCATTAGAGGAGAATTGAATTGAACTCAGTGGGAGGCAAGAAAATCACTGATTCATCCGATCAGAGCCATGAATTCACAAAGAATGTGGAAACTGACGATCAAAAAAAAAAAAATCCGATGAAAACTAATAGTCAAAAAATAGCAACGACAAGTACACGAAGAGTCTGAAAATAATGTTAAAGCACGAGAAATTTCAAACGGAGAACAACAGCAGCAACAAGAGCCAGCAACTTTCGAATCTCATAATCCTAATATAATCTTATCTTTTTCATCTAAACCCTAAGTGCTCTGAAATCGCAAATATCTCTTAGAAAGCAAAGCATCGATTCATACCTGATCTCTGTTCTTTCAGGATCTTCACCGGCGGCAACACTTTCGTAAGAGACGGATGCGTTGCAGAGACGGCGGCGCTCTTCCTCGTCGGCGACGGCGGTAACTATTCCCTCCTTGGCGCTCTGTCTCTCTATCCGTTTGCCTTCTTTTACGACCCAAACCCTAAAATGTATGATCAATCACGCTCACATACAATTTTTTTTTTTTTTTTTTTTAAGAATCTCACATAAACATCTATGTTTTAATTATTTAAAAATATTAATCTATGTAATCTCGTGTTTGAATATAAAACAAATTAAATGCAAATAATAGAAGATAATAAGATATTTTTATATTATTGTTTTTTTTTTTTTTTTTTTTTGTAAATATCATTTATTTTCATATATACATTTGAACATTAAAGCTCATACTAGTCGTACAAGATATCGGTAGAATTATGCTATTTTTAGTTTTTTACATGTTTACTTAATTATATTAGATATCATTAACGCGTGTCAATATTATATTATAATTTTATTTTTATAATATTTTTAAATATATTTTCATTTAAAAAAATTGGATAAGAATTTGTATGTGTGTTAAAAAACATGCAAAACATATACATGTAGGTATAAAAAATGTGAGTCGTGAATTTGATATAAAACCTAAAAAAAATCTTGATAAAATTTATGATTACTTGCATACTTGCAAACTCACAAAACACAATTAACCTAACCATAATTGATATATTCTCAACCGAGAGATTACATGTTCAAATACAGTTAATGTCTACCTTATTTAGAGAATTTAAATATATATATATATATATAATCAAATTTAAAAAAAAAAAAAATAGATATCTATCTTACTCATATATTATGTAATTTTATTAATTCATTTTAAATTTTCTTACATGTTTCTATTGTCGACATGTTTTTAGTCTTTCAAATGAAGTAATGGTCTTATTTTCACTAAAAAAAAATAAAAGTCACAGTAACCATTATTAAAACTACATAAATTAAATTTGATTAAGTAATTGAATTTGAATATAAAATAGTGTTCAACCACACTCAATACAAATTAATGTTATGTTATCAACAACAAAAAATACAAATTAATTTTGTAGTTAGAATCAAATTTCATTATTTAAATCATTTTTTTAAAAAAAAAAAAAAAAATCACCTAAAAGAAAAGTTTTAAATACATTCGACCTGTTGTTTTGTTATACACGATTGGAATAGAAAATTAATTAAAATTTGGGTAATAATATTCTCCCAAAATTAAATGATTAAAATTGATTTATTTGAAATTTTGGTCAAAATTTAAATAGGTCAAGAGACCGCCTTATAGAGACTTAAATTCTGAAATTCCAAGCATTTATCTTCTGAATCTTCAATGTGTTGTCAAATAAAGGTGAAACTCTC
Organism: Sicyos baderoa; assembly: GCA_037832685.1. Classification (NCBI taxonomy): domain Eukaryota; kingdom Viridiplantae; phylum Streptophyta; class Magnoliopsida; order Cucurbitales; family Cucurbitaceae; genus Sicyos; species Sicyos baderoa. Next base: position 1,220 of record JBBMEF010032979.1, on the reverse strand, counting down.
TATTTATAGGTTTGAACTTCAAATGAGATTGGGTTTGGCATATGAATTTTAACTTGGTTTAAACTAGGCATATTTTAACTTTGTCAAAAAATCCAAATAAATCAACTTTTAATCTATTTAATTTTGGAACAATATTGATTTATAATTTACCCAAAATATAATTTAATCAACTTTTAACATTACATTTTTTAAGTTACAAAAAAAAAAATTGAATTCCAAAACCTATAAATTTAATCATTAATTATAATTAATGGTAAAAAATTATTTAAATTAAATAATATTTTGTTAAATATATTGTACGTGTGTTTTTAAATAACAGTGTAGCTTAAAGACAAAATCATCTAAAAATCATTCTTTCCTAAGATAAGATAAGATAAGATATATCATTAAAACTACAATCTAATAATAAATTGATTTTAGATTAAAAAAATAATAATAAATTGATTTGGGAATTTTTTTTGAAATTTACATTTAAAAATAATTTTATTTTATTAAAATTAAATAGGTCTCTCTCCGATTTTTTTTTAAAAAAAAAAAAAATAAATAAAAAAGAAAAAAGAGAAAAAAAGAGTTTCTTTTAGAAACAAACAACATCCATTCCCCCATCTTTTTCTTATTGAGATTTTTTTCCTTGTTTTCCTTTTTCATTTTTTTTTTTTTTTTTTTTTTTTGAGAATCTCTTTTTCAGTTTGTTATAATCCGTTAGTATAAAAGAAAATTCTTAAAAAAATTAAAATCTTAACAAATCTTAATTTAACGACTTCAAAATTCTAGAGATATTGAGTGGTTATTTTTTTCAAATTCATATTGAGGTGGTTTTAAGTTTTCAAAAAATATTCATATAAAATCCTTTTTATTTAAACTAATATAATATTTAGGATAATAATAAAATCGTGAGGTATCCTTTGTATTTAAACTAATATAAAATCCTTTGTATTTAAATTAATATAATATTTATGATGATAATAAAATGTGAGCGGTAAATTTGATATAAAATTTTAAAAAAAATCTTATAAAAATCATGATTATTATGATTTTATATTCTCAATTACAGGTTCGAATTTACTGAACTTATTAAAAAAAACAATTGAATGAGTAGATAGAACTAGTGGCGTACAAAAAAACCGGTAACTCGAGCTACCTGGACTACCCAACCCAAATCGGAAGGGTTGGGTTGGGTTATGTTCTTAAAATTTTGGGTTGGGTTGGATTTTTAGGAA
>JBBMEF010032958.1:0-15500 GCA_037832685.1 Sicyos baderoa | reverse complement strand
TTTGCCCGCCTTCGATTTTCCGTGTTTTCAAAATTTAAAAAGTGTGCCCGCCTTCTATTATAGATATTGTAGTAGTGAAAGAGGCTCTAAGAAAGTCTTCATCTTTAAAATATTTATCTCTAAGAGTTTGAAAAGTAAGCTTTTAGGATTGTGAAATGATTCTCCAGGTCTCCTTAGCTAATAAGACCTAACCGTTAAAAAAAGAAAGACAATGAAAACCCAAACCCCCATGTCCTTACTCCAACCCAATTTTCTCCAGCTATCCCAATGCATTTTATTTTTTTCCTTTGACAAACCTTACCAGAAATTGGTAGTCAAACCTTTTAGCTCATCACAAACTTCTTTCATAAGGTGAAAATAGCTCATGATGTAAGTTGGAATAGCATGAGAGACCACTTAAATAAGCACTTATTTCACTCTTTTTGACAAAAGATTAATCTTTCCAATTCTAAAGACATTTCTTTACTTTATTTGAGAGAGATAAAATGTCTTTCTTATTCTTACCGTTTTGAGAATTGATACTATATTTCGGAGTAAATATATTTTCAAATTACTTCTAAGTATAAGACTTTAGTGCTAAAGTTTCACGCTTTGGAATCACATCCTATAAAAGTATACACAGTCGATTATGTAAAAAGTGATAAGCATTTATTTTATCATTCTCCATAGTAAATTGGATTATCAAGAGTGTTAATTTAAAAGTAAAATGCAGAATTAAAAGTCTTGGTTTGTTGATTGATGGTATGATCCCTAAGTCTAGTGAAATAATTTAAGCGCAAGTCGTAGTACGGAAAGCGATTAAGAATAGTGTACGATAAATACTTGTAAGAAGTTTAACTCATGCTACACACACGTAAACCTAAAGTTCCTTTCTAGGAATTAAGTGGTATGCATGCGATTAGTGGAACGGTTATTCTTAATCCTTTAATTTCTCCAAATATGTGAGAGATCAAGTATAACCTAATGATTACGGTTGGGCCAACCCCTTATCGCTCTCTCTCCTGAGGCGAACGAAAAACGAGTCTTATATGGGTTGTCAATTGATCTTAGCTAGATAAAGCAACCGCCGTAATTATTAACACATCTTATTTTATCGACAACTATTCGTTATTAGAAAGTAAATATGCATAAGAGTGTGGATAATAAACAAACAACAATTTATTATGAATCCATGCATTTGTACGTGTTACTATCTACTCCTATGAATCGAAAACAAAATAGAATAAGTCCTATATATGAAATTAGTCTAATAAACAAATAAAAACGGGCCGTTGAAGAATTGATATCGTTGTCACTAGCAATTTTTGAACTTCGACAGACTCTTTGGTACTAGCTTGATAAGGTTCCACAAACAACACACATGGCCGAAGGCTCAATTGATACCACTCGGCAATCTTGCAATCCATCGACGACAAAACCCTAACAAACCTGCACCAGTTGATCATTGATCATTCACGTATTTAAAGGCGTCTGTCATTCTTGGAGCCCAAGTATTGATCATTTGAAGATTCCTAGAACTTGGCATTGTCTCTTGTGGCAAGATAAAATATTTTCCTATATTTCCACGATTTTCCGAAAGATTTTCCTAATATGCATCTTCTTGAAGTGTTGATTCTTGCTTTCTTGAAGTGTATTTGTTCAAAGTGTCTATATTTCTAAACACAAAGTATTTTTTTTTTATCTTAAGGCATAGTGAACCCTTCATGCAGAACTTATATGAATACCTTATCTTTCTAATAACAATTCAATCTAGAATGTTTTTATTTTCTACATGAAATGCAAGAATGTGTTAGAATTAAGGCGAAAATAACTTTATTATTTTAAGTTATTAGAAGACATCCGCAAAATAGGTAGTTAAATTGGTATCCATTTTAACCTTGAGTAAATTTTACTTTAAGTCGTGTTGATAATTACGGACTTCTTCTAATTGAAAAGTATTGTGTTGGTCTGCCTATATTGATCATTTGACCTAAAACTCTCTCATACACATAAAGAATGTTTTTAATATTGTATGTCTTTGAGGCCCTAAACAATAACAAACTGTTAATAGCGAAAAATAAATGAAATATGGAAGAGCAATAATTATTCGATCACTTTCATTTTCGTTCTTTCGAAAGAGTTCAAGAATTCTTTCTTATTGAGAAAAGTAATCAACGCTTCAATATATCACGAAAAGATAAAGAGAAAGATTATATCATTATTTCAAACGTCTTTTAGGGACAAACACATCCTAAAGAGTATTATTGATCAAAACTCCAAAATAAACCAAAGACACAAAAGTACAAATCTTTTAAACCGAGTTTAGCACTAAAATCCATTTTAACCCTCCCTCTTAGAATTAAAAAAAAAAAAAAAATAAAAAAAAAAATAAAAAAAAAAAAAATAACTCACACAATCATAGGTTTTACTCATACCAAATTTATATAACATGTACCAATTCAAAAATTGAATGATTAAACTTAAAACTTTATAATCCTCTCAAAACAAAAAACAAAAGAAGAGAAAGAAACAAATTAAATTGGGAAATGGGGTCTTAGTAAGCAGCTAATTGAAAAAGAAGCAACTAAGAAAAGGACACGTATCCGAATCCGAACCGTAGGATGAAGTAGGGAATTTAGTAGACGATCGACGATGTCCACTAGAGCAAGAGAGAGATCCCGGAAATGTGTATTCACAAAATGGCATAAGAAGAGAGAGAGAAAGGAGGAGAGAGAAAGTGTAATGAATCATATTTCTGTGCTGCAAACTGCAACAAAATCAGAGCATAGAGAAAGGGGAAAGGGCTCAGAAAGAACAGAGAAGAAGGAGTAGAAAAATGAGTGGATATGGAAGTTTTGTTTCTCTCTATTTAAGTTAGCACCGCCCTTCCTGGCGGCGGCGGCGTTGCAGACTTCACTTCAGTTTTAGACACTCAAAACATAATTAATTGCACAATTCAACCCCTTTTTTCAATTTCCAGAATTTGGTTTCATTGGGTGAAAAAAATGGAAGGGAATTGATTGATACATACTTTTTTTGTTTTTGTTTTTGTTTCTGGTATGGATTTTATTTCAAAATCAGGAATAATCTCTCCGGTGAAAATATGGCCGGTTTTTTCCCTCTAGGCGGCGGAAGAGGACCCAATTACCACCTCCCCACCACCACCACCGGCGGCGGCGGCGAGATTATCCATCCAACAGACGGGTTATATTGGTACAAAAATTATGAGAGCTTTGAATTATGGCAGCTGCAGCAGCAACAAGAGCAAGGGGGAGAAGGGTTTGGTTACTCCGGCGAGGAATCGCCGCCTAGGTCGTCGCTGGTGATGGTGAGATCCGGCAGAGGCGGCGGCGGAGGGCAAGTCATAAGCTGTCAAGATTGTGGAAACCAAGCCAAAAAGGATTGCCTTCACATGCGATGTAGAACTTGCTGCAAAAGCCGTGGCTTTGAATGTGAAACCCACGTCAAAAGCACTTGGATTCCGGCCTCCAAACGCCGTGAACGGCAGCCCCGTTCCGGCGATGTTAACCCCAAACGCCCCCGTGACAACAACGCCGCCGCTTCTTCAGGTACAATTAATTCATTAATTAATTAATCACACAAATTCCAATTTTTTTTTTTTTTTTTTGAAAAAAAGGGTTTTGATTTTTGAGGTATTTTCAAATTCGATCAATACCCACATCGAATCTGGTCATGATTGAGAGAATCAAACTCCAAGACACGAATTCTGAAATGGGTTTTTTTTTTTTTTTTTCTTTTGATATTTTGGGGGTTTGGATTTTTAGGGTTGGAAATGGGGAATTTTCCGGTGGAAGTGAGCTCAACGGCGGTGTTCCGGTGTGTACGAATGACAACGTTGGACGAAACAAGCGACCAATTTGGTTACCAAACAGCCGTTAACATCGGCGGCCATATCTTCAAAGGGATTCTTTACGACCACGGCCCCGACCAACAACAACCACAACAACAACCACCCAACTCCGCCTCCCCCGACGGCGGCGCCCTCCTCATCGCCGCCGCTGAATCGCCGCCCATCAGCGCCGCATTGCTTGATCCTCCTCCGCCGTACCCAACTCCTCTCTCCACCTACATCGCCGCCGGTACGCAATTTTTCCTTCCCCCAACATCCTAAGTAAATATTATGATATTACCATTTAAGTGAAATTGAGAGGAGAAATAAATAGGAAAAATCTGAATGAAGTATCATGTTTGTGTTATAAGTATATAGTTTTTTTAATCATAAATTTATAAGCTTGTAATTTTTCTTTCTAGAGTTTGCATTAATATGCCGCCATTGTTGGAACTATGATGCTGCTTCTTTTAATTATTTTTTTTATTTTTTTCTGAATGCCGGTGTCTTTGAATTTCTCTCGAGTTTTTTTTTTTTTTTTTTTTTTGGTTGAACAACATTAACATAATTCTCAATCTTTATAACCCTGTATTTTAATCAATTTATTCTTCTTTAAAATCATATGATTTTGATTTTTGTTGTTTTGATGTCTCCTTGTCATTACTTCAAGGAAATAAACCTAATATCGGGATTATTATTATTATTATTATTTTTTTTTTTTGGAGAACAATTTTGGGTTTGAATCCGACTTATGAGAACGATGCTTTTGATATGATAAATGGTTTGAAAATTTATTTTGTGAATTGTCGTTAATAAATAAATGGTTTGAAAATTATGTTGGTTTAATGTGTCTATTTCTTATGTTTTTTTTTCGTTATTCAAATGAAAATTTGAATTTTAAAATTTAAATAAGAAGTTTCGAAGTATTGATAAGGTTATAAAATCGAAGAAATTATTCTATGCTATTTTTTAAAAATGTCAATCAATCACAATTAATATCTTAATGAAAGACAAATGTGAAATGCTGTAGCTACTCTACTATGAATGTGACGTCTATATATTATTTTGAGTATATTTCTTTTTTTTTACATATCATCATCAACAATTTCAGCTTTTTACCCAAAGAAAAAAAAGGAAAATTATAATTTTCATTTCAATAATTAAAAAATGATATTCGATATTTTCAGCTACTTCATAATTGTATCGGTCAAGTTTAATTGTGATACTGTTTAATACAATTGGACTCATCTTTTGTGCTGTGTTTTATAAGTATTTCAACTCAAATGTCCATGTGAGATTTAAATCCAACTATATTATGATATCTCTTCCATAGCTCACAATTGGAAAACTTTTTTCAATTCATTGTAACAAGTTTTAGTATGCCTTGCATGCTTGATCATTAAAGAATAGTATCCTTTTCCGTAAATAAAAAATCAATAAAGTTCAAGTTATATAATTTTGCTAACTTTTTCTTAAGAATTAAGTAAAATGATAGACAATTTAATATTTTTTTTTTTTTTTGAGATTACAACAATTAGGATGGGGGAGACTTGAACCCAAGACATCTAGGTCATTAGGTATACATTGATGCCGATTGAGCTACACACCACTAAAAAGAGAATTTTATATTTTTATGTCTTATTTTTGTTTGGATAGAAAATCTTTGTAAGTTCTATATAATTAAAGGATTCATAGAAACTAGGCATTATTTTCAAATGTTTAGCTAAATTTTGTTGATTTAACAATGCTCTCATCTTATTATCTACTGATGACACTGAATTTGAGATTACAACATAAAAGATTTGGGAGAAATTTAGTTTTGCTATGGAATTATTCCCATTCGTGCGTGTTTTTAAATAATTATAGATTGAATGTCTCTAGTTCAATTAAAAATATCTACAAAATTACAATGTAAATTGAATTACTATTTTATTTTTATTTTAGTTTGACCCTATAATTTTAGGGGCCGTTTACTGAAATATTTTAATATTTGGAATCTTAGATGCTCTAACCTTCTTAGATTGTACCATGTCTATTTTTTTCGTAATACTTTTTACAATGACTTGATAATACTTAGATAACTATGTTTGTTTTTTAAGAATTATATTTGAAATGGGGTAAATAGACAATTTTAAATTATATAACATATTTGTTCATATTAAATTAAATATGATTTTTTTTTTTTTTTTTTTGTATCATATAAATTTTACTATGTATGCTTGTCGAAAAAATAATGGTGAAAAATAATTATATAATTAATTTTACTTTTAATAATATATCTAATATATATATATATATGAATAAAGAAAATATACAAAGAAACAAATACTAATTGTGTATATATATTATAAATATAAACCCTCTTTGAAAATAAAATAAAAATAAAAATAATTTAAATAAATTCATTTATATATAAATGCAACATAAATATAACTAATTTTATATAAGTGTTTTGAACTCATTCAAAAAATATAGCTACGATGTTTAAAAATTGTCAAATTACTTTGATGTTTTCATACAAAATAAACATGGTAATCAAGATATTCATTTTATATATTCATTTTATATAAAATTTTGGTTAACTTAAAGTAATTGCCCCTTATTAGTGTCAATGTTTTAGTAAATGTTACAAATCACAATTATATGACTATAAGGGTAACTATACAACTACAAGGGTAGAAATTTGAACCTAGTATTTCATAGAGTAGTGATACTTTATTAAATGTCTCTATTAATAGATATTCAATATGACAAATGACTCAATTGCTGACTACTTGTTTCAATGCCATATGGCAATTTTTACTAGATAGATATACTGATTAAAAATAGATTATTTTAAATCCAACAATATATAATTGTGGGTCGAGGATTGAGAATTAGATCAATTCATGATCTCTTAATCATAGGTACACATTAATGTCGATAGAATTATTATTCTAATTGACACAAACTTTCGATAATTTCTTAAAATAACTTAGAGTTAGGCTAAGTTAGTATGCAATTACTAAGTGTAATGTTGCTCGTTGGATTTTTATGACTTGTTCAGAGCGTAGACATGAACTACCCATCAAGTTTGTTTGAGTTCAACTACCCATCAAGGTTACAAATCCATAGGTATCTATGATTATCATTGTTAAGAAAGATTACTATTATTATCTAAATACACAAAAGATGAAACTTCATGTAAAGCAAAAAAACATAATAAAGTTGATAATAGTATTTTTAAAGAGGAAAAAGCTGCATAATTACCTTGAAAGTTTTCTCAATTTAAGCATGTTCACCAACTCCATTGATGCCTGCCTATGCTACTTATTAAAATCTTATACCTTATAGCTTAAATTATCTATTATTTAGCACATTACATTACTTCAAAAACTTCTATGTTTGTTTGCTAAAATGGTTAATTGAGACTTGCTTCTTATTTTGAGGTGGAAGATCAATTTGTTTATAACCTACCTTTCTTGTACTGATAACTTGAACTAATTAAGAAACTTAATTGGAAAAAAAATAAAGAAAAAAGAGAGCAAATCTTCTGCCAAGTCTTAATCATTCTATAATTCATAATATATGTTAAGGACGACCATCCAACTACATTCGCCAAGATCTCCATATTGAGATATGTTCGATATTGTCTATTTTGAGCGTACGTCTTTATTTTTATTTCACCCAAAAATCTTATATCATTGAAGATGATTGTCTTTACTTATATACTCACGAGTCATGATTTACCTCTTATCTAACTAATGTGAGACTACACTTTATTTGTATTTCCAACTCACAATCCCTCAATAGTACAAGTCTTCCTTAATTGAATAGTCATTTTTCGAATTATACTTGACAACACTATATCTCAACCACGAATCTTTCCAAATTACAATTGAACCCACCGAAAAGTTTAACCATTGATCCATTAGAATTACATTTAAGCACACAACATCTATCATTCACTAGAGCATTTGATAAGCACTCCTTACCGGAGCACTTCATATGTTGTCAATCATGAACACATTTCATAAGCACCTCTCATCGAAACACTTTCATAAGCACATTTTACCAGAGCATTTCATAAGGCTCAACAACAGATTTATTATGACTAACTATGACATATGTCATAGACATGGTTAACTAAGGGGCACTGCTATGATGATATATCACTTGTTAAAAACGAAAATCGAACACTCAACAAGATCTTTGCATTATTGTGATGTTGCCACTTTCAATATAAATTCTTGTAGTTTAATTTTTTGTTTTATTTAAAAAGCATCAAACCAATTAAATGATTATTCTCACTAATTTATTTCTTATATAATTAATGTTGGACTTTACAATTGGAAATATGAAAAAAAATAAAAAATAGTCCAATAGAGAAATTTGAAATATCAAACTTTTAGTTGAGGGCACAATCACTTATAAAGGTTGTTTTTGGGGGAAGATGAATGAAAATTAATGATCATGAAGGAACAAGAATTAGGAGAAGAATGAGAAGGAGAATTATTATAGAGGTGTTTGAGGAAGGAAAATGTCAATGATTATGGGAGGAATAAAAATTAGGGGAAGAATAGCAAAGTGAATGATTATTTATATTTGGAGTGAAGAGAATAATTATATTGAGAAAAATAATTATTTTTATTTTTTTTGATATTTGTGATTGTTCGAACCAGCTTGCGTACACCTCGACCAATGTCACGGTACATACCGCATAACCCTACAACATTTGGATGTCAAGGAAACTTGTAGGAACTTAATTTCTAGGTAAGTGGTCACGATGGATTGAATCTATCACCTTCACTCCAAGGCCCTCTTTGACCACTAGTCTGTTTCATGATGGTTAAAATGATTATTTGTGCTTTGGGTGAAATGAATGGTTATGAGGAAATTAAAACAATGAGTACGTGAGAGTGAAAACTAGTTATAGAGAGAATAAAAAGTTGTTGGTAGAGTAAGAAGTAGTAAGAAGGAAATTAAAAAGGTGATGTAGGAAAATGATATTATGAGGGGAATACATTTCGGTAACCCAAACACCGACAATCATCTTCATTCTTATTCTCCCTATTTCATCTTCATAGCCTTAACCACACCACATTTGTGTTTGAGTGAAAAAATGATTGTGAAGAAAATGATTATTTATGTTCCGATAAAGAGAAATGATTACAAAGAATATAAAATAAAGAGTATGGTGATAATGAAAAATAGTTATGGAGAGAATAAAAAATTGTTATTGAAAGAGTAAAAAGTATATAGAAAGATAACAAAAAAAAAAAGTAATTTTAAGAAAATGTAATTAATGATTCTCGGTGTCTAAACACCAAAAAATCATCATCTTTCCTATTCTCTCTACTTCATCTCATTGCCACAAACACCCCCATACTCCCTCACTCCTTACTGTGAGAGCTATGTCTAGGTTATTGAATATTCAATTCAAGCTTTCATTTCTTTTAAATAAAGCTGATTCAAATTTGATATATAATTGAACTGAACTTCAATAATTTAAAATTCACATGAAGTTGAAAGGGGAAATGATATCCCCTCCGTTCCTATATATATGGTAACTTTCTAGCTTCAACAGAAGAAAATGTCAATCATATTGTATATAGTAGAGCTAGTTACCAACTTCTTAGGTTTTGTTGTGAAATAGGATTTTCTTAAGTAAATTACATATTATATCCTATGTTTTGATCATATTAAACTAGGTCTCTAAGTTTTAATCTTGATTAGATTTTTTTTTAATATGTTCATATTAAATTTGCATAAACATTTTATAGCGGGTTGGTGACGCAATGGTTTCATTGTTTGGTTGTAAACCAGTTCAATCCCAGCGTCACGAGTTTCTTATACTAAATATATATATTAAATTTGCAATCTTAAATTCTTCCCTTAGAATTCGACCAAAATTGGCAAAAATATATATTTAGTTCATGATCCATATTTCTTAATAGTCTTAACTATGCTCTAATGGATATTGTGGTTTTGGTTATTGGGTCTAGCTCTACAACATTGGTGTGTGTAGTTTTTCCTAGGTTGTTCATTTGTGGTCCTAGTTGGTACTGTGTAGTGTTAAGTAATTTTCTTAACTTTATGCTTTAAAATTTTAAGGAGGGAAAGAGATATTTTTTTTAATAAAAACATTAAGATAATTGTTTTTTCTTTAATATATCCAAAAGTATTTGTGTTATGTGCATTATAATAAAACTGTATATCCAAAGACGTTCCTTTTTAACGTTAGTTTTTTTATATAATCTAATTTCATTACAATGGAACAAACAAAAAGATAATATACAAATTCTCAATTTCCATCACAACTTCCTTAAAATTAAGCTCTAAATCATGTTTTCATCTATAAACTTTTGCATTTATTTAATTACAAGTCATACAATTAAGTATTTTGTCATTGTCATCACTTTTTAATAAAATTATTTAACATATATAAACATATCTTATTCTTTACAAACCCCTTAGATATTTTTCTTGATAGTAATTATTTACAGAAACATTCAACTAAAAACCCAAAATTGAAGTTATAAAAGAAAGGCAAAATCTTCCATAGAAGAAAAAGAGAAAAATGGATAAAAACAAACCTGCATTGAAATTGGGACGAATTGAGGCCAAAATAAGGAGTTGAAGAGATCCAAACAACCGGCAATTGTGAAAGCGCCGGCGCCGGCGCCGGCGGATTGAGAAATGAAGAGGAACAGAAAAGAGTGAGGGTTTATTTAAATTCATAAATTTTGTATTCTCATATTCTTGCATTGCATCATCCCTAGCAATCATTTATTTCCATCCACCTTTTTCTTTCCCTCCTTTTAAATTGGTGAATTTTCTAAAAATCAGATAGAAAAAAAAATGAATTAAAACGAAAAAAGAGAGTAAGAAATGCTACATCTTGCTTATTAATTAATAGCTTTCTTCTTCAGTTTCAGTTTCTTTAAAAATCTTTTCAAAAGAAAAATGTTTCTTTAAAAATCAGTAAGCATTATCAAATGGGTGAGTTGCGCAATGATTTCATTGTTTGGTTGTAAACTAGTTCAATATCAGGGTTACAAGTTTGATCCCGAGAATTGGTATTTGTCTCTCTTCCCCTAATAAATACTCAAAAAAAAAAAAATCTAAAGGGTGTAATCTAGGTAATGTTTTGATATCACTATATTTTAAAGTCCACCCATATGCTCAATTTGAGCTATTTATTATTGTTTTCTAACTCAAGAGAAAAAAAAAATAGAAGAACAAATTAAAGAAAAATTGACTCAAATTTGACAATATGTGTGAGTTTTAAAAAATATATATATTTTTTTTTGTTATTGTTTGACATTATGAATAATTTTTAAAATAAATTACCAAAAATAGAAACACAGAATTTTTTAAATGAATTTTGAGAGAATTTTTGACATTTCTAATGAAATCACCAATAATAATAATATTTTAGACTACAATAATTGAGAGTGGTCGGCAAGACCTGTTGATCATCAAACAGTTAATTGGAAAATTTAAAGAAAGAGTTAATTGGAAAAATAATATTCTACATTTAAGATAAGAGGTAACATTATACATTAATTTTTAAAAGATAATTTTCATTATGAATCACCTTTTCAAAAGAGAACTTTAAATGATAAAGTTTTTTATTCTTGAAAAGATTTCATTAGATTTTACCTGCTAATTGAAGTGAGGGAATTTGTAACTCTTCTTAATATAAAGTAATAAAGTATGAAGTAACACAAAACTTCTAATTACATTAATAATTGTATATGAATTTGTAAAACGTAATTACAAAAACATAAAATTAAATTTATAAAAGAAAAAAACGAACTAAAATGTAATGCAAGTTAAATTAGAACAAAACTATTCAAAAGTGATGTTATTTTTTCCCCCACTGATAATCAAAACCGAAAGAAAAGTTACCCACGAAGGGAAATAACTACAAAAAATAAAAAATAATAATAAAAAATAAAAAATAATAATAATAAAATGGAAGAAAGTAAAGAAAAAAGATGGTATGGGAGTGATAAAAGAGTAGCTAGGGATCACGTGAATGGAAATAGAAAAAAGAGAAAAAGAAGAAAGGAAAGGGAAATAGGGTTTTGGGTTTAGGGCATTAGGGTGGTGGCAGCAGCAGTGGACTTTAATAATTAATAATGCATGTTATGTTATGCCATATAACTAAATAGGGATATAGCATTTTCAGCACTAACATTTTATAGCACCCCCTTTTTTTATTTTTTTCTATTTTTTTTACGAATTATGCACTTTCCTTTCTTTTTCATTTATAATAATAATACTGATAATCATTATCAACTTATCCTAATTCAATAATTTAAATGTTATAAATTTAAATTTTGAGGATATTGACTAATTATAAGCATCTTTGGGACACCCGTTTGGAGGAAGATGGACCGAGAGTTATAATAAATGATGAGTTATAATAAATGATGAGTTATGTAATTGATGTTAAGTGTGCTTAGCTTGGAGTAGGTCTTTTGTTTTTTAGTATAAATTGGAGGAGAGAGAATACAATACCGACTCTTCCAGGTTTCGAAGCTGTGACACTGATGTTGAACTAATTTACAATCAAACAATGAAACCACTGTGCCACTGACCATTTCGGTCTTGGAGTAGGTCTTAAGTTAGGTGACCTCCTAAGAATAAATACATGTGAGTGAGAACAAAACATGTTGAAATGACCCGTATTGGTTTGTGGGGTAATCTTCATTCTTGGAATGGGTGAAGGCTAGTTACTATCGTGGTAGGTCGCAGGAAAATATCGATGCCCATAAGGGCAAATCTGGATTTCAAATCATAGGTTGAGGGTGTTACAAATATATTCATATAATATTTAATAAAAATTATTGAACGTATTAATAAAAAATTATTGATAATAAATCTTAAAAAAAAAAAACCATAGTCAATATTCATACATATTTAATAAAAGAATAAAGATTATGTCAAATGGCTATTCTCACCAAATAATTAAAAATGTAATAAAATATTTGTATTCATAATTATTAATACATTTTAATACTTAAATTATTTAATAATACCAATATTTATTAAGGTATGTGGATGTTCATACTCCCAATATGATATCATAACTCATTAAGCCTAAACATGTATTTGGTCAAATAAAAATAAAATTGAGATTTAATTAAAGATTGATAAGCTTAAAAAAAGGCATCATCTTAAGAGAGTTTGTCAAGATAGGTAGACTACTTCTCTCATCATCAATTGGTTTTGAGATAAATGTTCACTCTCTTTAATAGTATTATAATGTTTCCTCAAAAAAAAAAAAATAGTATTATAATGTGAAAATATTCATTAATGTCAATGACTGCATTTACTAATTTTTTTTTAAATCACGGTATTTAAAATTATTTTTTAGATTAGAGTACTTGTCTTGTAAGTTTTCTAAAAATAAAAAGTTTAAATAAACACAAGTTTAATTAAAAGATCATAAATGTTTAAGTAATTATCGATTATAATAAATAGTGGGTCAAATATGGGTTAAGTGATTATAATCTACTACTAGAAAAAGTGGAATAGATGATACTCTTAAAAAAAACAAGATTAAAGGATGAAAAAAAATAAAAATATCAAAAATGAAAATACTTTATTAGAATAATCTAATAAAAAATTTAAAATACAATTGAAAAAAAAAAAAATGTCTTTAAATAATGTGAAGTGTGAAAAAAATTGGTGCGCACGGAACAAAAGGGATGAATTTAAAAAAAAAACACCAATGCCCTATCACTTTCTCATTTGTTTTCCCTCTTTCTCTGAGAGTTTTTTACTTCCTTCTCTAGCCCTAATTTTTCATTTTCTCAACTCCAAAAATTAGGGTTTCTCAACATTTCAAGTAAATTACTTGGAGCAAACTTCCATTTCTGGTAAGAACGAACCGTCTTCTTTGGTAATTTTTTTTTATGGAGGGTATAAATAGAAAATAAGTTTGTAAGAAATGAGAGAGATACAACTATAATAAATTACTTGTTGATTAGTTAATGTGTCATCGATAATGCACTAATGATGTTTTTTAAAAGTCGTCTACTGTTCATTGGTAATAATAAAATAATGTTATTAAAAAATAATTAATGACACTTACCAAGACTCGTTAGGAGAATAGATGATGTGCAATATAATGATTATAGAAAAATATCATTTAATAATGACATTTTATAAGAAATGCCATCAGAATATAGATAACATGCGATATAATGATGGTAGATAAATATTATCTAAAATATTTGTGATACTTTTTTAGAATCATCTTATCTCAATTTTGTAATAGTGATCAATTTAATCGTTTACCTAAACGAAGGCCCAATTACGTCCTAAGATACATATATCCTCGTGATTTCTTCTCACATTTTGAAGATGTTAAACATAAACAATAGAAATCATGTTAAAATAAATAAAAAAGAAATATAATAATAATCACCATTCTCTTTCTCTTTATGCATTTAGGTTTTTATATTGTAAAATAAAATAAGAGAAAAATGTGAAAACGCTTCATTTTTTTTTTTTTGTGATTTTGAGAATATTTATTTGTTAAAATATCTTTTTAATTTATGCATTTTTAACGGTCATTTTGATTAGAATACTTTTAATTGAGTTTTAATTCGTTTCCTTTCAATAAATTTAAAATCGGTTCATTTAGGCCCCGTTTGATAACCATTTTGTTTTTGTTTTCTATTTTTATTTTTCATTTTTTAAAAATAGAGCTATTTGATAATCCATTTCAATTTTTGGTTTATTAAATTTAAAAAATGTTTATAACTTTATTAAGAAATGTTAAAAAAAAAAAAAAGAGCTTTCAAAAATTCATTTTCGTTTTTTATACAAAAACACTCGTGAGAACACTCCTCGTTTTTCTTTCTAGTTTTTTTTTGGAAGGGGTCGCTGCTCTTCCAGTCATTTGCACGTTGGGAGAAAAAAATTAGGGTTAGCCATTTTGTATGCTCCTTCGCCACTTTGTTCTTCGGCCATAGCTTGAGGTTCGTTTTTCTATAATTTATTTTTGTTTCTTCTGGATTGTACGATCTGAACTGCTGGAGATTTTGATTTATTGCTTAATTTATATTTTCTATGTTTATTTTTTGGTTTTGTTTGAAGATATTTCTTTATTTGAGATTTTGCTTTATTTGAATGAGATTTGTTGTTAAAACTTGGAGCCTGTGGTAATTCTGCTTGATTTGAATGAGATTTTGCTTGATTTATTGCCATTTGTGGCAGGGGAAAAGGAAAAACAATTACCAGAAGAACAAACCCCACCTGGAACATAATGTGTGTTTGATCTTTTGATATGCGATTTACGTTTGTCATGTCTGGTTGGGAAGGAACGGCTAATGACCACTAGTAGAATTTGGGTCATTTATGACCGGCTAGAAATTTAAAAAACTTGAAATGTAGTTCGATTTCAAAATTTGTTGTTGAATACACTTACAATTGTTGCTTCGTTGTTGTTGTTGCTGCTACTGTTGTTGTTGTTGTTGTTGTTGTTGCTGCTGCTACTGTTGTTGTTGTTGTTGTTGAATACACTTACAATTGTTGCTTCGTTGTTGTTGTTGCTGCTACTGTTGTTGTTGTTGTTGTTGTTGCTGCTACTGTTGTTGTTGTTGTTGTTGAATACACTTAGAATTGTTGCTTTAATTTGTTGTTGCTTTGTTGTTGTTGTTGCTGCTACTGT
>JBBMEF010032937.1:0-15502 GCA_037832685.1 Sicyos baderoa | reverse complement strand
TTATATTCCAAATTTTTAATTCATGCAAAGTTAGTAAAGACCTAGGTTTAGGACCTCTAGGAGGTCGGGTCTTTACACATCCTAATTAAAACAGCCTCGATACGAACTACGACAGCAGCTAAAACACTCACAACGCAAAGGACGAACGAGAACGCTGCTGGCAGAACAAGGTAGCAGACCTTGGGCTGCTTCGCTGCAGCAGACGAGCGAATGGCGAATCGGGTTGTCGCTAGCGAAAACGCTGCTGAGCGCGGACGAGCGAGACAGCAGCTGGCGTCGGATGCGAGCGAGCGGCCTGGAGCGTCAGGTCTGTTGCATTGAGAGAACGTGTCGCGCGAGCAAGCAACGAACGGATGCGAACGAAGCGAGCGGATGGGTCCGTGGTGAATGATGGAGCGAGCGGCGCTGTGCTGGGGCATCGGCTCTGGTCTGCGATGCTGGGCACGGACGAATCGAGCAACTGGAACACGGGCGCTGCTGCAAGGCGTGCGCGAGAACGAGGCAACGAACGGGTTTGTGGCGTCGGCGTGAAGAAGGTAGCGGCTGCATCGATCCAAGAAATACAAAGGGGCAGCGATTAATTCAAGAAGTTGGTCGAACACAAGGGGAAACGAATGGAGAAAGAGCAATTACCTTCGCAACGCTTGGAAGACCTCCGAGCGAACGATGGGATGGGTGAGAGAACTTCCTTGGTGCAAGAACACGTGAAATGATGAACCCCAATCCCTAACTCAAACTCCTTCTAAATTCCTTTTTCTTTTCTTTAATTAAACAAATAACCAATAAATCGTGACATCGAGCCCCAACGAAGGAAATCTTTATTTCCTCTTTTAAGACCTCACAAAGCCACTCTTGAACCACCAAGGATCGAACCCTAACGACGACACTAATTAAATTAAATCCCCTCCAATTTTACAACTTACAATGATCATCCAAATCACAACCACAAACTGCACAAACAAGAAATGGGTTCTTTAAAAAACAAGAAACCAAGAATCAACTCATTTAAACCAAGAATCCAAGAATCAATAACGGCCAACTAACCTTAACTGACGATCCGAAACCCCGGGGCGTTACAGTGCTAGCGAAATCGGAGCTTCCTGCTGGACAATTGGCTGTGCTGGTGGAGCTGGAGCTCCCTGTTGAACGAGTCTGACCAAATGTTCCATCTGAACCCTGGTCTCCTCTCGCTATGCGGCCAACTGCGCATGAGACACCTCATGTTGTGCTTCCAACTAAGCACGAGATTCTGCTATCTAAGCCTCTAGCATGGCCTGGGTCTCAGCTCTCTGATCTGATAGCATGCTGATCATAAATGATCTCATCGTAGCTGTGAAGTCTGTTCCAGGAACACTCTCTGGGGGCACGATCGTCTCTATACCATCACTAGGTGAGTAAGAAACTAGAGCCAAAGGCGGTCTGTTATCAGCTTCCCCTTGGGACGACGTCCCGGCTGTATCTGATCCAAGTCGGATACCCTGGCTTGCAGACCTGGAACCTCTTCCTCGGCGAGTAGCTGCCATTTCAAAGATCTAGAATCAACCAGAGCACGAGTCAGAACCTGCTCGTCTCTGTACTACAACTCACCAGGTAATACATTCAAGATGATAGTGTAAAGTAAAATTCTTAACCCTTCTAAAGCTTAAACTTAAGGCATACCTGATGGCGTTGGAGTGCTGATTATCATGGGAAAAACGACCTACAATAGCAGGTTAGTCTACAGAATCTATGACTCTGAGCTCTGATACCAACTGTAAAGACCCGACCGGTTTCAACAATTTAAACCTAGTATTTACTATGTGCATGCATTTAAAGTGGAATTTAAAACAATTTAAGACATCAGGATTCCATAATTTAAATGGACATTAAATCGTCAGTTCAATATTAAACTCCCTGGCCAGATATAATTAAAAACATGAAACGGTCTTTCAAATTTATATCAATAAGGAATCCAAAACAGTTAATAATTTCACCTAGAGCTCAATGCCCAACTACATGCAATGAAAATAGTTTAACTAAGACTCAGAGTTTAAACAAACAAACAAGAAGTAGAAGCGAGATTTCCCCATGAACATCATCAACAGCCTCCAACCATCATTGAGCCTGTCCAAGGTTACCTGTGGAAAACCACAGAAATAAGGGTGAGTAATTTAAGACTACTCAGTAAGAATCCCCCAAACGGGGTACGATACAACTCAACAATCATCAACAGGAATGTAAGTGTAACGACCCGGGATTTCGGGTTGTCATTCGAGGTTAGTCTTGGGCGTTATAGTTATTGTTGGATTATTACTTGAGAGATTCTTGGTTTCTGTTGGTTAATTATCCCGTTCTTGGTTTTCTTGATTTTCAAGTGTAAGAGTTGCCTCGAGAGTTGTTGTAATTAAATAAAGAAAATAGATGTTAATTAAAGGTTTTGGGGGGATTCGATCCCTTGCCCTTGGAGTGTTGGTTTAGAGAAATTAAGGATTTTAATTGTTTCCTTTGCCGAGACTCGAAGGGGGGATTTTAGGCAATTTAATTAATTAAAGGGGTTAAATCATTTAGGGGTTCTAGGCATGTTCATTGTGTTTGATCGTTCAAGGCAGCCTCTCTCAAGGATTCTCGTAGCCGACTTCGCAACCCCCAAGGCTTCTCGCACATTAAGGATTCAAGGTTTGTTGTTCTTCGTTTTTCCCTTCTCCTTTGTTGTTCCCTTGTGTTTTCGTTGGTGGATGTTTGGTTGTGTTCTTGATCAAGAAGGGGCAAAGATTGATGGGTGTTGGATTCTTGATTTGCGATTCAAGAAAGTTCGTTGTGAAGCCGATCGCACGCCAGCAGTCCGTTCGCTCGCCACAGCAGCCGTCGCGAATCACCTTTGTTGCCGCACGATGAGCCAGCAGCAACGTGCCTGCCCACCCGCTCGCCGCCCACAGCAGACGCTCAGTCGCTCGCCAACAGCATCGCACGCAGACGCCGTTCGTTCCGCTCAGCCTCGTCGCCAACCGATGCCACGCACCAGCAGCAGTTCGCGCTCGGCCCCGCACGCGCGAAGCTCCATCGTCCACTCCTTGCCGCACGTCGACCGGACCGTACCAGCGCCTTCGTCTTCGCTGCTGTCCCGCCTTAGCGAACAGCTCCTTCCTTGCTATCCTCGGGTGAGTTGGTTGCTGCCATATGTGTTTTGTGGGCTGCTTGCTTTAGGATGATTCAGTGATTATTGTATGTTCGTCTAAATTGCTAGGTGTGGTTGGAGTTCGTGTTTGGCATCGATAGGAGATTTATTTAGAGGTTTCACTCGTTAGTTTGCCAAGGTAAGGATTTCCTTACTGTTGTTCGTGGACGATAAGTTGCCTTCTGAATAGTCTTTGTATGCTTATGTAAGACTGAGAGCTATTTTACGTATGTATGTATGTTATGCATGTTATGTATGTTTGTAATGTTAGGCAAGAGTGTAAGTCCGCAAAATGGCATCCAAGCATGAAAAGTATGATAGCATGAAAAGTGCAGTAAAGCATGAACAGTAAGAAAGCTTTAAAAGTAAGAGAATCACGAAAAGTAATGTAAGTTAGTTGTGCCGTATATACTCTTGACTAGATGATAGACTGTAACGTATTGTACCCCGGTCGGAGATTCTTACTAAGTAAACTAGCTTTACTCACCCTTATTTATTTGTTGTTCCACAGGTATCCTGGAGCAGCGACGTTGATGGCTGGAGGCGCGAAGGATGGGTCATGGACTGTGCTTTTAGTTTGTTTAAAGTTTCAAAATACGTACTCTGAGTGGTATCGATAAACTGTTTTAAGTTCGTTTTCATTGCATGTAGATAGGGCACAGAGCCCTTACAACTTTTATCGAATGTCTGTCTGGATTCTTTTAACTGTTTTGAATGAAAGGTTATTTCTTTAAGACTCTCTGGCCAGGGAGGCATTTAAATGTTTTACTTTGGAACTGGTGGTTTGGAAACAGGGACTGGTTCTTTAGTTTAAATATTCTTTATGTTATACTTTAAATTTCGAATCCTGCTGATAATTGTGTCCTTTATTTCCACATTTAAAGTCATGCATGTAGTAAGGACCTAGGTTTATGACCGTTATTTGGTCGGATCTTTACAGTTGGTATCAGAGCCCAGAGTTAGAGATTCTGTAGACTGACTTACTATGTAGGTCGTTGGCGTGATAAAAGAATACTTTATCATCTAGTGACAAGCAGGTTCTGACTCGTTGTTTGCTTGTGGTGTTAGCCCATGAGGTTAACCAAGAGAGGTTCCAGTTAGTTCGAGCCAGGGCCGTTTGGCGTGATAAAAGAAACATGGGTAAGAGGTTAGCAGTTTGGGAAGGGTGTAGAGGCACCAGAGTTGGCCTGCAGGATTGCTGTGTTTACAGCCAGTTAAGTTAGCACCCGCGTAGAGGGGGTGCAGCGCTTAGTCACCCAGCGGGTTGAGATCCGACGGTGATGCACCCTGTTGTTCAGTGGAAGTGAAGTTCTTCACGGTTTGCTCCTGGAATAGAGAAAGTGTGTTTGCCTCTAAAAGGCTGGAAGAAGGTTGTTCGTTGAGCATTTGGTAGGGATCTGAGCGTGGATCCCGAGCAAGTTGCTCTCGAGGCGTCAAGGTCAGATGGATGATTCTGGAGTTCTTTAAGTGGTCTTTTAAGTTACCGTCACCAGAAGTAGTGACCTGGGTTATTTTACTTGTAGTGGACCGAGTGCTTGTTTAGCACCAAGTTAGTAAGTAGGCCCGGACTCCTACCGAGTTTGTACTTTTCCGCAGTTTCCTCTTGATTCTGTGAAAAATTCAGTTTGACTTTCAGTCGTTGCACTCGTCGTGCTTGTTGTTGCATTTTTTCAGGTAGCCAAGAGACCAAGTTCAGTGGTAGTCGGATGACTACAAGCGAAGGTTACTCGAGGAGAGAGAGCGAGTCTCTTTCCCTCAGAGTCTTCTTCTTTGGCAAAAAGGGAGAGAGTGGAAAGGTGTTAAGGGCCACTTGTGGGGAGGTTGGCAACCAGGTGTAGTTCTTGTCGTGACCAGGTGAGTCATCTTGTTGAGGGTTACAGACAGTTGCTTTCGCGATGAGAGGGACTCGAGTAGAGTTGGCACTACGGTGCTAGTTTAGCCTTTGGAAAGTTAGGCGTGTTGAATGTTGCTATTGTTGATCGCACTTTGTGAGGTTGTTTTGCCGTAGTTGTTTGTGCCTCGTTGTGAAATGGGCTCGGGTAAGTTGGAATCCTTGAGGTTCAGTTTGTTGTCCAAGACTCTGTCATGAGTCAGAGGAATTTTTCCTGAAGAAATCTTGTGTTTGGTTTGTTTAGCAGTTGCACGCGCTTGTGGGCAGACCGTGAGTTTGATGGTTGGACACCTAGTAAGGGTCGTCGAGGAGAAGACAGTGCCCAGTCCTCCTGAGGATTTGAGACTTCAGTTTGAAGTTTAAGACAGGAACGGTGCCTTTAGCTAGTGACCGTGGAGGCGTGATAGTTGATGTTCAGTTTACTAGCCCTCATGCAAAAGTTGTTGTTGGAGTTTGGCTCTGACTGGTAAGGTTGTTTATCATGTTAAGAGCCCAATTAATGTTGTTTGTTGAGTGGTCTTCAGGAAGGCACGCAGTCGTTGACTGGCGTTGTTAAGGGTTCGTGGTTGGACCCGTCCCTAGAAAAGTTGAGTTTGTGACTGTTGTTCGTGTTTCTGCTGAAAGGATGTGTTACCTGTTGTTAGGTTGAGCCTGTAAGAAGTTTGAGCAGTTTGGCCTTGCTGTATTCTTGAGCCTGTTTGGAGTCCTAAGTCAGGTGGAGCTTGGTCAGGACCAAGATCGTTTTAAAGGAGATGAGTAAGGGTGCTTAGTCTTACCCAAAGCCGTTGCTTTTCGGAGGTTGTTTGGAAGTTAGCCTGGAGGTGCTTGTGATTAAAAGGTTGTGGTGGCCTTGGGTTGTGTTCCTGCTGTGGAACAAGAGGTTGACTCAGTTCTTGGCAGTTGTTGAGTGTAGTTCTCAAGAAAGAGGTTAGACTTAAAGGTTTGTCTTAAGGGCTTGTCACCTTTGTTCAAGCGTAACAATTGTTTAGTTAAGTTGTGTCTACCCGATTTGTTTTTCTTGGCAGGAGCCGCAGTGTTGTTGTGAGCGTTGGTAATCCTTTACCTTCCAAGGGTTTCGAGTGTGATAGTTAACTCGTAGCTTGGTTGCTTTGCCGAGTAAGTAGGAGTTATGGAGTTGAGAAACTTATTGTTGTTGCACTAAGATGGTTGTACAGTTGGCTTGGAAGTTCTCCCGTTCCGTTTGAGGTTGGTGGTTACACAAAGGATGCTAGTCCGACCTTTGGACATTGAGGCAATGGAAGACCTCTTGTTCAAGTTGGTTTTCGTTGTTTGCGTCATAAGGATGCATCCCAACTTATAAAGTTCAAGGAAGCTTTTGCCGTTTAGTTGTACTTGACCCTGAGGTTCGAGGTTCGAGTTCCGTACGTGAGTATTGGTCCGTTCGGCCAAGTTGATGGAGGCAAGTACGTTGTATTGTGGTAAATGGAGCTTGAGCATTTAAGGAGGGAATTCTTCCAGTGAAGAATTCAAGAGGTAATTGTCTCGTTGGATCACTTTGGGTTGCTTGTGAGCGAGCTAGTCATTTCAAGTTATGTTTCCAGTTATGTTCCATTGTAATAGTTGTGTTTGACTACAAAAGCAAGGTAGAGTTTGTTAGTAGAGTTCTAGTGTTCAACGTTCGTTTCGCTTCGGGCTGAGCAACTCTCGAAGTTGTTGTGATGTGTAGCAAGTGGCCGGTTTCGCTTATCGCATTGTTGCCTTGGGATGGTAAGTTAGTGTTGTTTCCCCGTGCCTTTCAGAAATCAGGAGTTGTGTTGTTTTAAAAGAGCCAATGTGTTGGCTTGTCTCAATTTGCTTTTCCATTAGGATAACCGTATGAAGAGCCTTAGTGGCGCTCTGTCTTCTGTGCAGTGAAGGTAAGTATCGTTGTTGGGAGAACAACGTTTTGGAGTAGTTGTTGTTGACCAGCAGAGTTTGCCGAGTTGAGATAAGTGTTGTGAAAAGACTCCAGCTGTTTGAAACTTCGTTTGTTGAAGTACCGAAAGTTGTTGGGAATCCAAAAGAAACTGCAAGTTGTGCCTGGAGTTTGAGCGGTCGCTCTGGTAGGACTAAGTGAAAAGAGTTTTGTCCGGTTTTTCAGTTGGAGTCTCGTTTGTCAGAAAGCGAGGACTCATAGACTGAATCTGGTAAGTGAGGTTTAGGCACTGAGCGAGCCTCAGTGGAAGTACAAAGAGTTTTGTTGGGTGTTGTTTGTTTTGCAGCACTGTTTTCCCCACAGTCAGATGTTCAGTTTGGGAGGTTAAACCAGGTTCTTTTGGTTTCGTCGCGAGTCTGTATGTTGGTTGTTCCGGGTAGTTGGTTCCTTTATCAGTTTGTTTGGTTTGCCTGCAGTGTTAGTAGTTTTCAGTCAGATGGTCAGTCGGTACCGTTGGGGTTTCGTTGGAAGCTTCGCAGTTCCCCAGTTTCATGGGAAAAGGTGGGAGACAGATAGGTTAGAGGTCCAAAGTACTACAGTTGATAGCAGCGCAGTTCAGTGGGTTTGGAACCGTTATGGTCAGCGTTGAGTTGTAGTAAAAGTTGCACCGGTGGGTACGGTTTTGAAGTTCAGTTAAGCAGAAAAGGTTGGGTTCCTGGTAGAAGTACCGTTTAGTGTTGTGCCCACCTTTGGTCGTCGTGCTCGGCGTTACCCTTGTGTCAATGCTCAGTTGGTTGGTTTCAGGCATGTGGTGTGGTACGTTTTGTGGTTTGCAGTGATTCAAGCATTTGAGCTTCAAGGAGGAGTCGTTGCTTTCATTGGGTTTTGGAGTTTAGAGGTTGAGAAAAATGAGAGACAGTTGGTTAAAGTTCAGAGGAAGTGGCAAGAGCAAAGAACTAAACTTGTAGCTTTGGAGGTGGAGTTGAGGTTACGTTAAGCAATATGGAATCAGTTTCAAGGACTTTCGAGGACGAAAGTCATTTAAGGAGGGAATATTGTAACGTCCCGGGATTTCGGGTCGTCGTTCAAGGTTAGTCTTGGCCATTACGCTTACCGTTGGATTAATACTTGAGAGATTCTTGGTTTCTGTTGGTTAATTATCTCGTTCTTGGTTTTCTTGATTTTCAGGTGTAAGAGTTGCCTCGAGAGTTGTTGTAATTAAATAAAGAAAATAGAAGTTAATTAAAGGTTTTGGTGGGATTCGATCCCTTGCCCTTGGAGTGTTGGTTTAGAGAAATTAAGGATTTTAATTGTTTCCTTCGCCTGGACTCGAAGGGGGGATTTTAGGCAATTTAATTAATTAAAGGGGTTAAATCATTTAGGGGTTCTAGGCGTGTTCATTGTGTTTGATCGTTCAAGGCAGCCTCTCTCAAGGATTCTCCCAGCCGACTTCGCAACCCCCAAGGCTTCTCGCACGTCAAGGATTCAAGGTTTGTTGTTCTTCATTTTTCCCTTCTCCTTTGTAGCTCCCTTGTGTTTTCGTTGGTGGATGTTTGGTTGCGTTCTTGATCAAGAAGGGGCGGAGATTGATGGGTGTTGGATTCTTGATTTGCGATTCAAGCAGGTTCGTTATGAAGCCGATCGCACGCCAGCAGTTCGTTCGCTCGCCACAACTGCCATCGCGAATCACCTTCGTTGCCGCACAAGGAGCCAGCCGCTCGCCGTCCGCAGCAGACGCTCAGTCGCTCGCCAACAGCATCGCATGCAGACGCCGTTTGTTTCGCCCAGCCTCGTCGCCAACCGACGCAACGCACCAGCAACAGTTCGCGCTCAGCCCCGCGCGCGCGAAGCCGCGTTGTCCAGCCCCTGTTGCACGTCGACCAGACCGTGCCAGCGCCTTCGTTTTCGCTGCTGTCCCGCCTTAGCGAACAACTCCTTGTTGTCCTCGGGTGAGATGGTTGCTGCCATATGTATTTTGTGGGCTGCTTGCTTTAGGTGTGGTTGGAGTTCGTGTTTGGCATCGATAGGAGATTTATTTAGAGGTTTCACTCGTTAGTTTGCCAAGGTAAGGATTTCCTTACTGTGGTTCGTGGACGATACGTTGCCTTCTGAATAGTCTTTGTATGCTTATGTATTGTCTGTTGCTTGGTAGTGCATAGGTTTGACATGTGGTGTTCTGTTGACATATCTGCTTCCTTTTTAAATATATAGAACCGTATTAGGATTGATTGTGTTCCGTGTGAACTGTATCTGGCTGCTTGTATGTCCGAATGCCTTGAATGCTCATGTATGTTTACTGTTTATCAAGTTGGTACCATGTTGTGATATTCTCATGCTAGCATGTCGGTTCGACTGTGTATCTGTTCATAGAACCAAGTTAAGGGAATACTACTCGATTCTTGTATGTTAAAGAATACATGTAGTTGCATGATATTGATTGGTTGTGTGTCGTATCTTTAGTAAGAGTTTGCAGGAGTCATCATCCGGGCTTGTGCCAGGACGTGCGGGTTGAACCCCGTCTCTGACCCATCACCTGGTTTAGCTAACTGAGGTGACAGCCTAGTCTGCGGTCTTGGGTGAGAGGCCGTAAGGTTGCCTATAGGGTTGGGAGGATAACGAGGCTTGTCCCGTCCCTGACCGTTGACACGATCTCAGCGTGTCGACAGGAGCCCAAGACTGCCGCCCAAAGGGGCTGGGAACGATCTATTGGGTGCGAGCCTACTCTTGGACGTATCCTAGCTCCGGCGTACGGTGAAAAATGGCTGGCAATAGTTTCGTGCCGAGGTCTCCACCCCTGTTGTCAGCGACACCGATCCGAGTCTTTAGGACATGCGAACCTGGACCAGGTCAGGTAGCCCTAGACCGAGCTTCACCTGGTGCCAGCAGCATGAGGTACACGTTTATGCTCACTACAACGCCGAGTGGAGAGCTCTCTCGGACTCTTGAGTTCAGTTTACCCCACAGGTTAACAGTTCATGATAGTACGAGTAATTCAAGACTGAGAGCTCATTTACGTATGTATGTATGTTATGCATGTTATGTATGTTTGTAATGTTAGGCAAGGGTGTAAGTCCGCAAAATGGCATCCAAGCATGAAAAGTATGATAGCATGAAAAGTGAAGTAAAGCATGAACAGTAAGAAAGCTTGAAAAGTAAGAGAATAACAAAAAGTAATGTAAGTTAGTTGTGCCGTGTATACTCTTGACTAGATGATAGACTGTAACGTATTGTACTCCGGTCGGGGATTCTTACTGAGTAAACTAGCTTTACTCACCCCTATTTATTTGTGGTTCCACAGGTATCATGGAGCAGCGACGCTGATGGCTGGAGGCGCAAAGGATGGGTCATGGACTATGCTTTTAGTTTGTTTTAAGTTTCAAACTACGTACTCTGAGTGGTATCGATAAACTGTTTTAAGTTGGTTTTCATTGAATGTAGATAGGGCACGGAGCCCTTAGGACTTTTATCAAATGTCTGTCTGGATTCTTTTAACTATTTTGAATGAAAGGTTATTTCTTTAAGACTCTCTTGCAAGGGATGCATTTAAATGTTTTACTTTGGAATGGGTGGTTTGGAAACAGAGACAGGTTCTTTAGTTTAAATATTCTTGATGTTCTACTTTAAATTTTGAATCCTACTGATAATCGTGTCCTTTATTTCCGCATTTAAAGTCATGCATGTAGTAAGGACCTAGGTTTAGGACCGTTATTTGGTCGGGTCTTTACATTAAGCAACAAGAATAGCTGTCAGCACACTGGGACCTCGGTGGGTCCGTCAAAAATCTCTGATCTCGACTAGCTCTACAATCTACTAAGCGAGGACTGGGTGTACTAGTCTCATGATCCCGAGGGAGCCTCCAGACGGCGAATTATGAGCGTGCGTGCACACCGCATGCTACTGAATCCGAGTAGGGGCTGGGTCTAGGGCAGCCTACTCTGGTTCAGGATCACATGCCTAAGAGACTCGGAAGGTGCCACTGATCACAGGGCTGCGAGACCTCGGCATCGAGCCATGATCAGCATGAACCACCAATAGCCTGCGGCTAGGTTCCACTCACAGCTGGCTTGCACTGTGAGATGGTCCTGCCCAAAGGCTACAATCACTTGGGTATGTAAACCTAATGTAATCCAGGTTCACGAACGGAGACAGGTCGAACCTCGTCTCCTTCCCGGCCAGTGGGGCAACTGTACGTTGTGCCCTCTCGCCCAAGTACTATGGACTGGGTATGCCACTTGCAGGGTTAGCTAAACCGTGCTGGCGGTGAGGGACGGAGTATACGATCTCGCGCATCCCTACCAATGGGGCAATTTACTTTATGCCCTCTCGCCCATAGAAAATGACTCTCCTAACATTACTAAGCTAAGATACATTTGCATGCAGATAACAACAGATGAATATGAGGCATCATAACATGGCTCTATAAATAAGACAGATAGACATGCTGAGTAAACAAACAACATGCATCTAGCAAGTGAAAGACAGTAAACATGCTAGATAGGACAATCAGTATCAAACATATAAAATAGGCATTCAACAATTTATCAGCAAACAAACATGTATCATAATTAAGTTGCAGGGTCCACACAACCCCGTAAGGAATCCTTACCTGGAATGTCGAACCAACCGCACAAGTGAAACAAATCCTAAGCGAAGCACATGTCTCAAGAACCTAGGAAATCAAATAATAATTACATAAATAATATAACTAAAAGATCCTAACGAAAACAGCCTTAGACAGATTTGGTCCGCAGCAAAAACGAAGGACGAAGGAGGAAGAAACGATACCCCAAACAAAGGCTGGACGAAAGCTCGCTCTGTAGATGTTCGCAGTGAGCGAATGGCAGCAACGAACTGGAAAGCTTCGTCTCGGGAGAGAAACAACAGGTGAAACTTGCTGATCTGCGTAGCTGACGTCAAATCCTTCGTCGGCTACTGGCGTGCGAATTCACTGGAGCGAATAGGACGAATCACAACAATGACGAACATAAGCTTGCGCTCGGTTGAAAACGAACGACGAACGGTAAGACGCTCAGACGCACGGCACAGAACTTGAAAGGATTCGGCTCGCGGACTGACAAACTAGGACTGCTGCAACCCAAAGGATAAACAGACTATCAACCCAACCCTTCAGTCGCTACAAGCCGAAACGAAACCAAACGAAGAACGAAACTCACCTCGACAAACCAAAACTTGCTCTCGGATGAGCAGACGACAAACTGCGATGCACACCTCACGGACGCAGCCTCTGACTTCAACCGACCAAGCAATAACGAAACGTAAATAACAACAAACCACAAACAGAACCTGGAAACAACAAGCCGACAACAAAATGGTGATGACCAGTCGAACAAGAAGGCACGCAAAAGCTTACCT
This sequence comes from Sicyos baderoa, assembly GCA_037832685.1. Lineage (NCBI taxonomy): Eukaryota > Viridiplantae > Streptophyta > Magnoliopsida > Cucurbitales > Cucurbitaceae > Sicyos > Sicyos baderoa. Next base: position 3,208 of record JBBMEF010032937.1, on the reverse strand, counting down.
CAGGAAACAATGGTTCGCACACGAAGAAGAAGAAGAACGAGAACACAAGCCTTACCTCTTGAAACCAAATCTGCTCGCGATGCAATGGAACTCGAACTAGCCATAACAAACAAACCCCCACAACAACCTCTCGGCAGCAGCTTCTATTCCTCAACAAAACGAAACAACAACAAACAATAAGAACAACAATCCCTCCCTCGGCAGTGACAAACAACAAGCAAAACAAAGAGGGAGAAGAACGATCGAAGAAGGCATAAGAACTCACCTCGGAACACCAAGCTCGATCGACGAAGGAGAAGACTGGGAGCGATTCCTTTGGCTGGCGGCTAGGGCTCGTTTAGGCGTGAAAGTGAGTGCCGAAACCATGAGCTTAGGGTTTAAATCTCCTAATTAATCCTTTTTTAATTTTTAATTAAATCCAAATAAAATCCAGCAACAACTAACCCAAGGGCAAGGGTTCAAAACCCACCAATGACACCTTTTAAATCATTTTTCACAATAAGCTTCCCAAACCCTTGGCCTACCTCATGGCCAAGGTTCGATCCTCCTCAAAGGCACAAAACCAAACAAATAAATCCTTTATTTAATTTACAAGCCTAACAAGCCAAAACAAGGGTAAAAACGAACCGGAAACCCGGGTCGTTACAAGCACCAAATGATCTATTTTCTATCCCCGTTCCCAACAAGATGATTGGAAGCAATGAAACATTCATTGCTCCAGAGGAGATTATCCATTATTGCGAGATGGATGAAATAGGCTACTCGCAGATACTTCTATACAATGCGTAAGTAACTCAATTTCATTTGCACTTGTTACAATCACATTTTCAGGTAGCTTAACAATTCTTAATTGATGATTTACAGGCTCTTATGGTCTACCTACCCTCCAACCGTGTTAAATAACTACTTACTAGTAGATAGTGAACAGTTTGGCTTCGCGGTGAGTCATGCTAAATTTGAACCTCACGTTATATCACTAGCTGATAAGTTGGACTCAATGACAAGTAAAAAGCAATTCTTATACTTTCCATTTAACACCAGGTATGTGTTTCCAATTTTGCATTTTCGAACATAAGCATCATGTCCATATATATACCTCCATCACTAATTAAGATGTTTGTCACTTCGTGTAGGAACCACTGGATTTTATTTGTCTTAAGTCTTGAGGATAACCGAGGCTATGTCTTCGACTCGCTAAACAAACCAAAAATTGATGCAACCTTGAGTCGAATTGTAAATAAGTAAGTTCGTAATAAATAATTAAGATTATTTTTACTATCTAATCTTCGAGTGTGGCTAAAAAGAATTATCATTTTTAGTGCCTACCAAATGTGGCACGGTCGTCACGGTTCAACATGTCCCAAATTTAATTGGACATCAGTAAAGGTACACTTGAATCTGAATTCAATTCCCTCTTTGAATCATCATATTTAGTGACTAAAGAATTATCTAACTATGACTCTTTGTTTCCATAATGCCCTCAACAATTGGGATCGCTCGAGTGTGGATTCTATGTGCAACTCTATATTCGGAAGTTATTATCGAACCCTACAACTCCCATTCAGAAACACGTAAGTTTGATTATTTATATATATTGTCCAAACTTTTTTAATATTATGTAACCTTTTGTTTATTATGTACTTAACCTTTTGTTTATTTTGTACGATTATTATATATTGTCCAAACTTTGTTAATATTATGTACTTAACCTCTTGTCCCGCCAGATAGATGAGGTACGCATCGAATGGGCACGATTTGTTGTCCAACATTTGAGACTAGATTTGTACATTTGTAGATATATAGGTAGAAAGCTTTGTACATTTACATTTGTATCTGGCGGGAAAAGCTCCCATTACTTCTTTTGTATCTGGCAGGACAAAGTCCCTTTATTTCTTTTCTTGTATCTGGCGGGACAATGTCCCTTTATATATATATATATATATTTGTTTTCATTATGGTTTGATACACATGTGTTTTTTTTTTTGGATTCTTACAATTGCGCCGTTATGTTGCCGAATTTTTATACTTTCTTTCGATATGCATGCTTAGGGGTAAAGGATTGTGATGATGGGTGTAAAATGGCCTAAAAGTTGTGCATAAATCATCACAATCCCCTTTCTTTATTTAGGTATAGTGACTTTTAATGACGGGCACAAAGATGACTGGCCGAAAATATAATATTCTAAATTGAAACAAAACAGGATCCTGGGACCACAGAAACAAACAAAATGTTCCAATTATGGCCCCACATGGGCTATTTTTTTAAAAAAATTGTCTATTATCATCGATGACCGGCAGCCGGTCATCATGACAGTCAATGATGACACGCGTGAGTCATAAAAAATAGTCATCGATTACCGGCAGATGGTCACAGAAGACAAGTCATTGATGACAGTCATTGATGGCACTGGGCAAGAAACACCAACCAGTATACTCCCAAAGGCAAAGACGATAAAACCAAAACCTGCCAACTTCCTCTTTACCACCACAGCCTTGAGAGTTATGCAACTCAACGACAAGTGAACAAAGAACAACACCTCAATGCCAAACATCTCCTCTTAGCTCAAAGCTCAAACACGAACTGATGCAAAAGGGCAAAACTGGAAACACGGCTTGAAAAGGCTTGGTTGCCAACACGCAACCCGGAACAAACCAACCAGGCCACAGACACCACAAATTCTTCACCATAAGAATTTCCTCCTTAAGGCTTAAGCTCGGCGAACCACAAAACCAAAACACCAAGCACTACTAACCCGAGCAAGCGCAAACAAACTAACCGAACACGAACCTTCCAAACAACGAACTCCAAGGTCGAGTACAACCACTACTACAATATCTATAATAGAAGGCGGGCACACAATTTAAAATTGAAAACACAGAAAATCAAAGGCGGGCACACAATTTAAAATTGAAAACACGGAAATTCAAAGGCGGGCAAAAACTGCCCGCCGTTAACAATTAACGAAGGAGGGCACTGTGCCTGCCTTTAAAACAAAACGAAGGCGGGCGATTAAGTGTCCGCCTTCAATTCATAAAGAAGGCGGGCAAAAAAAAAAAAAAAAAAAAAAAAAAATTGCCCACCTTTAAATCTCAATGAAGGCGGGCGTTAAGTGTAACGACCCGCGTTTCCAGTTCGTTATTAGACTTGTAATTTTATTAATTGAGATTTATTTAATAAAATGAGGTTGATTTTAATTGTGATTTTAAT
>JBBMEF010032926.1:0-15502 GCA_037832685.1 Sicyos baderoa | reverse complement strand
ACAGATATTCAGCATGCAATAGTAACAGACATACTAATAGCTATTCTAGAAGCTAACGATCTGTCCACAAACCCTACAATAAGGAAATCCTTACCTTGGCCGACTCTCGAGACGAAACCACGCAGCTGAAAACCCAAATAACCCGAAAACTGCTACTGTCCTGATTTCACTGTAGCGAACGACAGCGAAACGAAACTGGCGAACCACTTCTGGATACCAACTTCACTAGCCAAGCAGACAACAAACAAACATTCGTTACTAACTAGAGGCTCGCGAATCAACAAAACGAAGGCAACAGCGAGACTTACCACTAAGTTGTACGCGGCAAAACCACACTCTGAACTCGCTGTAGCGAATGCCGACGACAACACCTCTGTTCGTTGGCTAGCGAACAGACACGAGCGAAACCTCCAGAACTAGAATACACTAAGCAGAAGGCGAACGGTTGACTGGAGCTACCTCGGCAACCAAACTGCAAACGGCAGAGAACCTTAGGTTCGTCGACCACGAACAAGACATCGCACAAAAGACGCAAGTCAGAAACAACCTTACACAAACTAGAAGAATCTCAACTGATTAACAACAGAACGAAACTCACTTACCAACTAACTGCAATTCGCCGTGGCGAAGGAGGGCGAACAGCAAGCGAAACTGGGTAGAGACAGATCTGAAGAACAGCTGAAGAACATCAGCAGAAACCAAGAAATCAGAACCACCGAAACATTAAATCAACCCCTCAAGTGATACGAATTCGAAGAGGAACAAGAACGGAGATATTACCTTACAAAATCAACGATCTCGCGTCTTGAAGAATCTGATCGAAGAGGAAGAACAACAAGAGAAAGCTTGGCTTTTGGTTGAGAGAAAACGCAAGGGAAAAACTAGCTTGAAGGAATTGCTTTGGTCGAAGGAGAAGACAATTAATGAAGTGTAACGGCTGATTGAAAGAGAGTCGTTTGAAAAACGTAACGGCTGAAGGAAGAGCCGTTTGGAAACGTAACGGCTGAGGAGCCGTTTTGGAACACGAGTTCGCTAGGGCGAAGGCGAAGGACTTCGTCAACTTCTTTCGTTAGAGCGAAGCTCAGCGAAGACGAAAATCCAAGAACCCTTTCTCTTTAAAATTTCACTTCAAACTACCTAAGTAACAGTTCGATTTCCCGAGTCGTTACATAATTAGTCGATGAAGCGATAACTGGGTAATTCAAATGAGCTTCAACTCAAAAAACAACACTCTATCAACACTGAGGTTGGTATACGCATCAAGGCGCATGGCGAGGAAAGGCAAGAAAAAGTATTTCACAAGTTTCATTTCCACGTAGGGTATCCATGATCTGAATTTGATTGAATTAGGATGATTTTATTTTTTTTATTTTTATTATTATTATTAATATTAGGATAAAATTCCATTTTTGTCCATGAACTATCATGCAAGTTCTATTTTGGTCATTGAACTTTCAAAAGTCCAATTTTAGTCCCTGAATTATCGTTTTTGTTCCGTTTTGGTCCCTAAACTTTTAAAAGTCCAATTTTGATCATTGAACTTTCTAAAAAGTTTAAAAGTAGTCCTTAGGTTAGAAAAAATCTTAACCTCGGCTAAAAGTGATGAGGTGTCAAAATAATAATAGTAAAATAAGTTTATTATCATCATCTTCCTCCATCTCATAAGACTTGTGGGTTTTAGTTTAAAGAAGAAAAAAAACACAGAGCTTAATTTGAAACAGTTGTCCTTCAACTTTTATCTCTTCTAATCCTTACTTCTTTTTCTTTCTCAACACTTTTGATGACTCTAAAATAAAGTCGGATTAGGGGGATAAAATGCGAGATATGAATTATAGCGCTTAAAATGACCGAATTAGCACATTTAGCACGAATTTAGCAAGGCTTATGTTGATTAACTGTTTTTGCAGGATTTTGCGTTTGCAGAGCTGAAGGTCAACGCAAATGCGAGTAGACTATGCTCGAAGGATTTGCCAACACACTACAAAGTAAATTAAGGAAATAATCAATTGACTGGAGAAAGTTGACTAACCAAACATTATGAGACATATTGTTTAAATCATGTAATCTTACCTTAGACATTCGGAAACCCATTTGACAAGTTCAAACAAAGGAACGTATTGTGTGATTGATTTGTACCGATTCTGGAATATTTGAGATTTGACAAAGACGATTATAAAAGCCAACTTTTGCATTAGAGAAGAGGGTCGGCCGAAAGAAAGTTTGAAGAATTGGAGAGACGGAGCGATTAAGTTTTTATTATTTTATTTTATGTTTTGTATTAGACTCATTTTACTTCAGTAATACATTTCCAGCATGTTTTCCATGTCGTGTTTTTTGTTTTCTGTTTGTATAATGAACTAGTTTCATTAGTGCAACGCTAAGAGAAAATAGATTTTAGTAGCATGTATTAAGAAGAAATTGGAAGGGCACTAGAGCATGTTAATTAGGAGCATCATAACAACAATAAGGGTCGACCGACCATCCACACGAACTAATAGGTTATAAATCAGAAGAGGAAATAAACTAAGTCTATTTTGCATGTTTAATAGGTTAGTATTACAACTTTAATACTTTGAATCAGAGTTTATGAATAAACACATAATTATTGCATACTTAGCACCAGCTTATCATTACATTAAGTTACGGTGGAAGTCGAACTTGATGCAAACTGAAGTGGAAACGGAGGTTTGTGAGGCGTAGTATGATAATAACCCTTACCGCATATTTCTGGCTAATGCATTGATCCATGAGTACCTTAGCTTAGCCTTATTTCTTACAACTATTTTACTATTGCTTATTTACTTTTATGCTAATCAAATCAAACCAATATAAATCATATTCGTATATTTTCTTTAAAATTCTTGAAAATCACCTCGAATAGATCATAGTCCTTGGAGGAAATGAATAATTTACTTATTACTTGTTGTAGACCGTGCATACTTGCGTGAGTGTGAATTAACTACACATGAGTCTACCAGGTTTCCGAATTTCATCTTTTCACCCGTCAAATCCTCTCTAAAATTGTGTTTTATATTTAATAAATTTTTAAACATTCGCCAACCATAACAGAGCTAAATACTGTAAATTTAAAAGTAAAAAATATATTATACATTTGATAGGCAATAGAGTGATATATACAAGTCTATTTAAATAAGACTTGAATGGTGGATGGTTGATAGAAAATGGAGAATTGAAATTTACGCCAAGCAAGGAATTGACGTGGCCCGTGGGATTGTGCAAATCCTACCACTGTGGGCTATCTCCGTTGCCAAACATCCTATGCTTGCATTGTACCTCATCAATTACATAGGATTTGAGGGGTGGAAAGAGTTGAGAAAGAAAAAGAAGTAAGGATTAGAAGAGAGAAAGGTTGAAGGACAGTTGTTTCAAATTTCAAGCTCTGTGTTTTTTTCTTCTTAAAGTTAAAACCCATAGAAGTCCTAAGAGAGAGGGGAAGAAGATAATTATAAATTTATTTTATTGTTATTATTTTGACACCTCATCACTTTTAACTGATGTTAAGATTTTTTTTTCTAACTCAATGACTACTTTTAAACTTTTTAAAAAGTTCAAGGATCAAATTAGACTTTTGAAAGTTGAGGATTTTTGAAAGTTTAGGGACCAAAATGAAACTTGCATAATAGTTCAGGGACGAAAATGGTATTTTACGTTTTTTTTTATCAACCTAAGTTTTTTGTGGTTTAATTTGTTACTCATCCAACCACATGTAATAGACCAACTCAACTCTACTTATATATAGTTTTGGGTTTGGGTTGTTAGATTGTATTTATCTCCTATTTTTCTAAAAAGAAAAATAAGGATGAGTCTTTAGGCTAAAAAAAAAATTGTTTCATTGAAACCTCAAAAAAAAAGAAAAAAAAAAAGAATATATATATATATATATATATATTCTTTTTACTACATTTTCAAAGTTTAACTTACATGGTTTTATATAGCCTCAAAATGAAACTTTAGATTTTTCAGGTAGTTTTGAGTTGTAAGATTCAAAATAATGACCATAATAAACCATAAACAAAATGTGACCTAAACAACAAAAATGAAAGGTTACAATATAAGTTGAAATAAAATGAGCCATAAAAACGTAATTGAGGTCTCTTGGCATGCTATAAAACTCTTTGTCGCCCTCCTAGAGTAAATGAAGCTCTTCTTTATCTATCATTAAACTTTGTTCCATAAATGAAATTTGATTCTTCTTTAATGAAACTTGAGTTGAACATTGATTGAATTTGCTTTCATTTAGGGGCCGTTTACTTCGTGATAATCAAATATTCCTATGTGATGGGCATCTGGATTACCACATTTATTTTTATAGTTATGAAAAATATCCAGGCATCCTAGAATGCCCATTTAAATGTCATTTGGATGCCTTCATCTAACATGAGTTTTGTAAGATGTCCATGTAGAGGGCATCCTTAAATGACATTTTTGCTTCACATTTATTTTTTATTTTTTTATAAAATTTTATATTTTTTATGAATTTTTTTCTCTATATTTTGTGTGTAGTTTGTACTTTAAAAAACAATAATATATCCGCTTTTAGTATATAATTATTATGCATGCACTAAGCAAGTACATAATTAATTATATTTATATTTTATATTTTGTTTTAAAATAATTTGTATTAAATTGAATAATATTTTAATTATTTTCAATAAAAATTTAAAGTGCATTAACTTTTGTTATATGTTTCAAATGTAATTATCATCCCTTTCTATGTTTAGCAAATTTTCACCCCAACTAATAAATGTATTTTAATTTTTCTGCCAAGTAAATTTATTTTAAAATATAATAAATTAATAATAAAAAAAATGTTACATTGATTTTAATTATATAAATTAATGTGTAAATTAAGTTATAAGGGTATTTAAGACATTTTCACGAACAAAACTTATATAAAAAAATACAGTTATCTAAATACGCTCAAAAATATTCCTACAAAACAAACGTGATTATCTAAGAATATCGGATATCTGTCCTTTTGAATATCTATCTATAATTTCGGTTATTCAAAATTTTTGGTTATCTAGATTACAAAAACGCCTGTAATTGTTGTTTGAAACTTTTCTTTGATCTTGTGTTGCATGATAGGATTCAGATCATCGGGTATACTTCTATGGCTATCAAGTGATTTGAATCCGATTTTACTATATTTAATTTTTTTTTTTTTAGTTTTTTAGTTTTGTTTTATTTATTATTTTTTTTCCTACTTACGAAAATAAAGGAAAACTATTTATTTAAGGAAATTTGTTGTGTATACCAACTTTAAGACTCTTTGTTAGAATTATAGCATATTTTTATCAAAATTTCCTTTATACCAAAATTTTGAATGATTGAACTCAATCGAACTCAATTAATGATTGAATTCAATCAGTTTGTTAAGTGATTGAGTTCAATTGATTGAGTTCAATCAATAACTAGTAATTGAACTTAATCACTCGATTACTTTTAGTTTTTTTTGGTATTTATATAATTATTTTCTGTGCTATACATGCAACTTTTTAGCCAAATACATAAAAAAAAAAAAAATCACTTTATTTAAAATATGTAAAAAAAAAAAAAATGTTGAAATAAAGGCTCTTGTTTCAAATTTACACTAAGAAACAAAATGGTTTAAAAAATTCTGAAAGAGTGCTCGCCCATTAGTGCCAACGAACAAATTGGAATTGAAAATGGGAATTGATTTGTAAAGGAATTTGCGAAGTTTCTCTCTAGGGTTTCAGGAGGAAGCAGCAGCCGATTCAGCCATGGCTGCTTCGCCAACATCAATCGTAGAATCGACTGATTTGGAGGTTTCTCAGTTCCGCCATACGCCTTTTTACTGGTAATCAATCGAACAGCCTTTACTTTAGCTGCTGCCATGGCGCTGACATGAATTATTCTCTGTTTACTCATTGTTTCTTTGTTCTTAGTATGGTTTTTATGAATACTTCTTGTGGTTATTTTTTTTGATAGGAAACACAAAATTTTCATTGATAATTGAAAATTACAACCTATCGTGATATATTATATAAAACTATGCCATTGTGAGATAAGAGTGGATAAGTCATAGTTACAAAAAGGGTTAACAGAATGACACCAGTACAAAGTCAAATAAGTTATAGATTCCATTATAGATTGTTGATCTTTGTTGGTGTGGCCATCAGTAAAAATTCTGCAATTTCGCTCTTTCCATATATTCCACAGACTGGCGTAGATGAAGTTGAGCCATAAGATTTCCACATCTCCTTTAAAAGGATGACCCAAAAGAAAATATGCAATCAGATCAGAAGCACAATTAGGTAGAGGGGTGGACCAATTAAAGGTGCAGAGGAGATGATTCCAAATTTTGGATGAGAAGTTGCATCCAATAATAAGATGGCGTTGTGTTTCACCTTCAGATTTACACAAGATGCAACAAGATGGTTGTAAAGCCCTTTTGGCAAACTTCTTTTGGATTACCTCATTAGTATTGATGGCATTTTTGCTGAGCTCCCAAACAAAGAACTTCACCTTCTTCGGCTGTGGGCCCTTCCATAATTTGATGAATAAGTCTCCCTCCTTCACAATTTCAAGAGTCTTAGTTAAGTTCTTATAGAGTGAGCAAGTTGTAAAGTTACCCGATTCTTCCAAGGGCCATCTCCAAGAATCATCTTTACCATTCAGCTCAATTTGGTCAATAACAGAACATAGAGTAGCCCATTCGTCAGCCTCAGCATCATTCAGATTTCTTCTAAGAGGCAGAGACCAGCTAGTTGTCTCACTGTTTATCACCTTAGAGATTTTCACATTTTTGTTCATAGCCAAATGATAAATGAGGGGAAATTGATGACGCAAAGCATTACCATCTTTCCAAATGTCTCCAAAACAGGATTTGTTCTCTACTGCCAAGCTTGTGATTAACCTTACTATAGATAAGGTTGCCATGTTTTGCAATTGTTTTCCAAGGTCCATTGGCTTTCTTGAGAGAGAATCTCCCATGTTTCCTGGATTCATCAATTCCCCCATATTTATGGATCAACACCAATCTCCAAAGAGCATTCCGCTCGACTCCGTATCGCCAATGCCATTTAGCAAGCATAGCTCGATTTTTAAGTTTGATATCTGGGACCCCCAATCCACCTTCATTCATCGGTACCTTGACCACATTCCATCGAACTAAGTGACAAATGGATGTACCTTTGTTGCCTCTCCAAAGGTAATCTCTATACAACTTTTCAATTTTGGTAATCACTTTAGCTGGTGCTTCATATAGAGAAAGGTAGTATATAGGAATGTTGATCAATGTTGCATTGATTAAAGTTAGCCTCCCACCATTAGAAAGATTGTTGCTAGTCCATGAGTGTAATCTTTTCTCAATTTTTTCAATGACCGGTTCCCAAAAATCAATGTTTTTTGGGTTTCCTCCAAGGGGTAGCCCAAGATAAGTCACTGGCCAATCTTTCACCGTGAAACCGAATGGTTGAGCAAGATTATTAGCTTCCACATTATTCATTCCAATGGGAATAAATTCCGTCTTGTTGATATTGATGTTAAGGCCAGATCTGAACTCATACGATTTGATAGTCTCGATGAAATTGCTAAGTTTAGAAGGGTGTGTAGAGGAGAAAAGAATAGTGCCATCAGCAAATTGAAGATGTGTAATGGCAAGCTTGCAAACATGATCTCCCACGGTGAATCCCTCAATATTACCATCAATCTCCTCTTGAATAAGCATTCTGCTTAAACAATCAACAATAATAGTGAAAAGGAAAGGAGAGAGGGGATCTCCTTGCCTTAAACCTCTAGTAGCTCTAAACTTGCCCCTAGGCTTTCCATTAATAATGATGGAAAAATTGGTTGATGAAATACAACCTAAGATCCACCATATCAAAAGCTTTCTCAATGTCTAGCTTTATAACAACACCCTTTCTATTTTTCCTCCTCCATTCATCAATAAGCTCATTGGCAATCAGAGATGCATCTAAAATCTGTCTATTTGCAACAAAAGCAGACTGATAATTGGTGATAATGTGTGGCAAAACTCTCTTCAATCTTTCAGATAAAACTCTTGCAATGATTTTGTAGAGGCAAGTGGTGAGACTAATAGGTCGATAGTCTCCCACAGCTTTGGCACCAGCCTTCTTCGGTATCAAACAGTTATAAGTCTCATTGACACTTTGGTTGATAATACCATTCTCAAAAAAGTCCTTGAACACTCCCATAATATCGTCCTTGAGAATGTTCCAAGACTTTTTAAAGAACTCCGAGGTATATCCATCTGGCCCATGAGTTTTATTTGTGCCAAGGGATTTGACAGCAAAGTAAATCTCATCCTCGGTGAATGGACTATCAAGCAAGAGCTTTTGTGCATCATTAATGAGGCTCCAATCATTGATATTCGAAAGAGGACCTCTGTTGGATTTCTTACATTAGAGTTTCTTGTAGAAAGCAACGAATTCATTTTCAATTTCTGAGTCGTTCACAAGGCAAGTACCTGATGATGACAAAATTTCGTGGATGAAATTTCTTTTCCTGCTAGCTCCAGCAACTTTATGAAAGAAGGTAGTATTTTCATCTCCTTCTTTAAGCCAAATAACTTTGCACAATTGCCGCCAATGGACCTCTTCTTTAGCAGAGTGAGTCAATATTTCAGCTTTCAAACAGCTCCGCCTCAATCTATCCTCCTCTTGAATGCTACCAGTCATCTCTTTATCATCAATAATATCAATCTGCTTCTGCAATTGGAGGGACTTTTCTTTGTGATGGCCCAATATATTCAAATTCCATTCTTTAATAATCATCTTCAGTTGCTTTAATTTTTGGATAAAACTATGGCCCGGCCATCCTTCCTCATGGTGTTCACGCCACTAGTTCTCAACCAGAGGGATCAAAGATTTGTGGCACAACCAAGCATTAATAAACCGGAAAGGAGCAGGTCCCCAAGTCACTTTGCCGAGAGACAGACCGACCGGAAAATGATCAGAGCAAATTCTCTCATATCTTCGAGCTGTTTCTGAACTGAATTTTGCTTGGATAGATTCGGAAATCAGGAATAGATCCAGTAACGAGAGAGTCAGATCAATTCTAAGATTGGACCAAGTGTATCCCCCATTCAGCAAAGGCACATCATTAAGGTCAGCTTTTTGAATAAATTGGTTGAACAATCTCATGGATTGAGTGATCCCTGACCGTGTGGGGAAATCTTTTCATTTGTCCATCTGATTGTATTGAAATCACCCCCCATCACCGAGTTGGGGTTACATTTAATCCTTAATTCTTCAAATTCAACCCATAGCAAGGTTCTTTCTCTTGGATCGTTAGGGCCATAAACTCCTGTCAACCAGAATGAAAAACCATCGTGAAGAAATGAAAGGATAGATAGGGTGTATGTACCTTTGAAAATGTCTGATGTTGTAAATAAAGAATCTCTCCAAAGGATAACAATCCCACCCCTAGAACCGATCGATTCCAAGCAAGTCCATGACAAATCTTTAGATCCCCATATGCTTTTGATGAATGTGATATCCATAGAGCTCTGTTTTGTTTCTTGCAGAATAAGAATGGCCGGATTCATACGAACAACGTACTCCTTAATAAGAGCTCTCTTCTTCCAACATCCCAGACCTCTGATATTCCAAGATAACATAATCATTGAGACAAAGACGAGCCCATGTACGACCTTTCTTCAATTTTTGAAGAAAATTTGAGATCAGAGGATAGGTTCTGTAGTTCTCTCATGGCCTTAGTTTTCTTTTTAAAAGCAGCTGACATATTTTTGAAGGAGGGCATTGGCATGATACACATTCCTTCTTCAGCCATCCATGGAAAGAGGAGTGGGGGAAGAGAGGTAGGGTCGATTTGAGCCTTCCTTTGAAGCAACTTATTTAGCAAATCTTGTTCATCCTCAGGGGCTAATTCATCAACATCATCTGTCCCGAAGTCTTCGTTATGATACTCAATGGGCTTTCTATCCGGAACAGGAGCTTCCATCCAAAGGGGATACGGAGATACCGGTTCGTCGACCTCTGCAGCTTGGTAAAGAAGGTTAAGGTTTGGGTCGTTTATTGGTAGAATGGCTAAGGGTTATCCTCAAGATTGGATTCAGAAAGAGAGGTGTTGCCCGGTGAGGAACATTCCCCCACTCCTCTTTAATGGTAATCTTTTTGGTAAGGTCAAGGTCAATAGTCAATGGGTGAGGAAGGTTCAGAGAGTGAGAGAGTTTGGGGGATGGAGGCGATGGAGGTGAAGGTACGATGGCTAGTTGGGTGGCTCGAGGATCAGGTTTTGGAAGCCGAGAAACAGGGTTAATAGGATTTGAGATTGGTTTAAAAGAAGGGTTGGGATTGGTTTGTGCAGAGGTGTGGGGTCCAGATTCCTTAATCAAAGGAATGTCAGCTGCTTTTCTGATTGGTTTCCAAGCTTTCGTACCTACCACTGATGCTAAATAGGAGCGAGGCACTGTAGCTGATTTTGACCGGTCTCCAGCGATCTGAAAGTTGCTCTGTTTCTCCTTCGCCGGAACAAAATAATTTTCCAGTAAATTCCGATTCAAATCTGGTCTCAAGGACTGTGCTTCCACCTTTTGAAGTTTCGGAATTCTACCATGGATTGTGGGGATATATACGATGGCGTATTCTTCCATGGAGTAAGTGTCAACAACCACCCTAAAAGCAGAGGAAGATGGCGATTTGACTATGATTTCATTAGGAATGAAACCAAATGGGTTTTGCGCCACTTTGATGCTCACTTCCATCATATTTTTTGTTCCAAAAGAAGATTTTCCGAGCTCCATTGATGAAACTTGATACTGAAAATGCCCACCTTAACCCAGCTTTTGTTCTTTATCAGATCCATGGCCTGTTTCGCATCCTTGCAAGATAATAAAGCTTTGTTTGGAGTCAAAGGGCTGATGGAAACTCCACAATTTGTAACTCCTTTTTCAATGGCTTTGCTAATGTCAAACCAGTTGTCATGGAACTTTTCTCTCTGGACAATGACGGCTTTTGACAAGAACAATGAGGCGAAATGAGGAGTGAAAATATCCCCACTAGATGAGACAAAGCTTTCCTCCTTATGTTCAGTGGTTTGCTCTGTATAAAGTTGTTTTCCCTTCTTAAATGTTTCCACTTTGTCCCCCTGTATCAGGTTTTTATCAAAACCAATTTCACCTACCTTCTTTAAAGTTGGAGCAGGGGTTGGTGTTGGTTTAATGCTAGAGAGATCATCAATGGTGTCTTTGTCCTTTCCTTTAGAGTGAATGCTTTTAAGGCATTTTAAGAGACCCTTCCATCCCTTTCTTTCGATGCCAATAGGAACCATAATGCGTTGAATCCTGCCATTTGGGCTAAGTTTGGTAATGTTTGCACAGTGTCCTCTCTTGTTCGAAATCTTCTCTAGCCAAACAATTGTTTCTCCCATTCGGTGTTCCTTGAAAAAACGATGGAGTAAAGCAATGTTGCAAATCCTTTCTAGGTTGTCGATAAGCCATGGAAGGAAGACCCATTCAAAGTGTACCAGCAGACTGTTGTTCCGATTTACCTCAGTGATGGAAAAGGTTCCAGGTTTGTTGAAGGAGATGGTGAACTTCTTCTTGTCGATCGTGAAGACCTGTGAAGGTGGCGCCATCGGAAAGAGGTCTTCTAGAGGTAGTCATCGGAGAGGGTGGGGGTGGGTGTTGCGAGGGCGAGGAGAGAAGGGAGAGAAAAGGGGCTTGGAGAGAAAAACATTTTAGCTCCGTAAAAAAACTGTGTAAAACTAATCATTTTGTTTTTGTTTTTGAAATGTGGTAATAAAAAGATGGATACATTGTAGGAAAGATGATGGAATACATGGTAGGAACTTTGTGTAAAACTAAGCTTAAATTTCAAAAACAAAAAACAAAAAGATTATCAAACGGTGCTTTTATATTTATATGTATAAAAGTAAGATATTTGTAATTTTATCTAACGTGAGTTTTAATTTTCTACAGCTAAGGTCCAGCAGAAACTTTTGTATTGATATAATTTTGTTGTGCATAATCTTGGGTATTGCTGCCTATCTATACAAGTAAGTTCTTATATTCTAACTCACTGTCCCTTAAAGTTGAAGAATACTTAAATTCGTTGAGCAATTCTGAATGATTTTTTAAATCTCCCCATTTGTTATATTTACTATTTCCATTACACAATGAAATCTTACATTTATGCATCTATAATGCGATTACATTCTATTCTTCTTTTTTCTTTTTCTTTTTTTTTTCTCTCTCTCTCCCCCTCTTTCTTTTTCCTAACTTGGATTAAATCACTCATTAAAATAATCTGAGGAAAGGGCATAGCCATAGCAAAGAAAAAAGAAGCCTGGATCTCTGGAGGTATTGGTTGATTAAAATTTTATCGGCTTGGCTTCTTGTCAACTGTACAATCATTTGGGATTCCCTTTTGGGTTGATGATGAATGGGAATTAGAATATTCTCCTAAGATATATAGCCTTGAGATAGGTGCTGCCCCATACAATCTCATATTAACTATAACATGGTCTTAACAACTCTCCCATCCACATGAGAAATACTTACCTTCTTATGAATAAGGAGGTAGGCCCTCCTTAAGGCACATGTGGCACATTTTGGTGCCACAAAAAAATTGTTTCAACAATATTGAAAGAAAGAGATTAAAAAAAATGTGAGGTGCCACATATGCCTTAAGGAGGGTCTACCTCCCTATTCATAAGGACTAAGGAGGCAAGTATTCCTCGTTAACCTGGGAACTTTGCCTCCTCATATTATAAAAAGTGAGATTCTTGTTACCCTAGTCGTGCCCTAACAGTGAGGGTTTGGTATGTCTATGTCCATAAATTATCTTTCAATGCCCTAGATTCAATCTTTTAGGTTTAAAACCTTGCAACTTAGTACCCTTGGTCTTTGGAGGTGGTATTATGCAAGGGAAGTGCTCTCTCTTCTTGAATGTTTTAGGTATGAAATTTGTAGGTGAGTATCATTATAAAATTTCTTGAATGTTTTAGGTATGAAATTTGTAGGTGAGTATCATTATAAAATTTCTTGTTACCTTTTGAATATGGGCCTTGGAGCAAGAGTAGATTCCGTGGAGTCAACTATTAAGTCAAAAGACTATTTATAATAAAATGTAGAGTTCCGGTTATAACCAAGGATGGGGGAGGTGTTATGATTCAAGTAACACTAGAACCATTGCTTTTAATAAAATGTTGTTTCTTTGGGGGTTAATGATTTCATTTGGTTCCTGTGCAGTGTGTTGAAGAAGTGATGAGAGAAAGATGAATTCTTCTTGTGGAGTATTTTGTGTGTGTAAGTTTGGTAAGATTGAGTATCTGTAGAGATCGTGTTTGTGTTGTTTACAAATATTTACATGTGATATTCTTTTACACTCCTTGCCTCTTCATTGTAATTCTTGGTTATGATTCTTCTACTCCTAGAATCCCTCATTTATTTCCATTGAATTTAACAACAATTTAATCCTACTATCTTTTTATTATTGTTATTCAATAATGTTTGAGAGTGCTACTTTGAACTCTCTTGACCTCTTTTACTTGGTTACTAGATTATATTTCATGTCATTAGAGTTATATTTTTCTTGGTTTTTAAATTTTATATTTGGTTGCTAAAGAAATTAGGATTTCATACATTAAACTTAATCATTCTCAGGTACTTTATGATTTTCAAGATACTAAAAAGCCAATTTTATAAGTTCATAATTCATACTTGTTAAACAAATAAAATAAGTAATATAGTAAACAAAATGGGTAATATAGGAAATTAGCAAGGGCATAAATGTCTTTATGGATACTCTCGACATGGAAATTCTAAAACCCATTTTAATAGGACATTTAAAAGTGATTAAATGTCTTTTGTTTGGGGATCTTAAAATACGATAGATTGAATTATAAAAATTGGAGCAATTTAAATGTCTATTTCATCTTAGTGTTCTGAACTACAAACATCCACCATCTTTAGATTATTATGTTTGTTTTTGGAAGTATTTTTTTTGTATGAATACTTGATAATATTTAGATAACTGTATTTTGGGAATTGTACCTAAGATGATGCCAATTTAACTAATGTTCTAAAATACCTTTATAATATTTATATAATTTTGCATTAATTTAATAAATTTAAATCTATATTATATAGGGGTTTTTGTAGGAATGGACCAATTTGATAAAATATTTACAACACTAGGCAAATTTTAAAAAAATTAGCAACCATAGTCAAATATACGGTATAAAATAATACTTTTTATACTGAATAACTAATACATAATATAGTATGATGAGTATTGTTTATACTGTATATTTGATATGCAATTTTTTTTAAATTTGCCTAAATCTGTAATTATTTTGTAAAATTGGACTATCTTAATTTTGTAATTTTGTTGGTCGGAAAAATAATGAAACATGCATATAATAAATTGTAAATTTTAGAAAGTTAATTATATAATTAATTATAATTTTTAATAACTTAAAAGTAAAAAAAAAAAAAAAAAAAAAAACACTTATAACTTAATTAAAAAATAATTTGAAATATACAATAATAGTTTAAATAAAATTTATTTATATGTATGGCTACAAATAGATAAAGAAAGAAAGTGGATAAATGTAGACATTAAAAAAAAAATGAAGGACAAAATCTTCAAATGAAAATCTTCGAATCCCGAAGAATGTTAAGATAACGAATATTCTAACATTGTTACAAAAAGAATACTACCATCCATGAGTCTCATGAAAATCTTGGATTAGCCGTATAGAACAATATTTTAATAAATATTGTTCAAAGAAAATATATTCGATTATACTATTTCATTATACTCAAAATTATGTGGCCCCTCCCAAATAACTTATCTGGGTGTACCCTTTGTTTTTAGATTAAAATCACGACAATTTATAAAAATAATTGAACTAGCTCGCTGTTCAAAATATCAATTTTTTTTCCCGTACCAGAATAAATCTATTAGCTTAAATTATATTTGTTTTCAGTAAATAATTTTGATTTTATTATTCATTGAACAGATCCGAACAAGACAGAAACTAGGTTTAGATATAATAACTAATTCCATTTTATGTCCTTTTCTTCATAGGTTTTCTCTTTAAGAAATACACACACACACATTAGATATGTATACGAATTCAAAAAAATAAAATTAAAATAAGATATTCATACATCTCTGTCTCTCACAATACACAAATCAAATCTGGCGTGTAATTTCTCTATAACGTCATTTTCTCTTTATTTTAGAGTTGTCAAACATGTTATTGATATTGGGCTAATTATGAAATATTATTTAATTATATACCATATATTATAAACTATAAATCAATTAAAACCTAACACGCCTATCCTTTTAGACTTAACAAAGTAATTTACCTCCTTTTTTCCTTCTCATAATAATATATGATAATTTACTTAATAATGTGCATATGAGGGACTTGAAATTGACTTGTTGAAAACTTATATATATATATATATATATATATATATATATATATATATGGGAATTTGCGCTGTATAACACTTTTT
>JBBMEF010032877.1:0-15514 GCA_037832685.1 Sicyos baderoa | reverse complement strand
ACACTGACTTTATATAAACACAAATACAAACAAATTTATGAAAGTTATACCAGTGATTATATTCAATATTAACAAAAAGAGGCAGATGAAATCATGAAAATGGTAACCAGTTATGTTGAACAGAGATACTTTCATTAAACAGAATATGTAATTTAAACACTTAAGTCATCCATGTAATACCAAAAAAACCCAACCAAATAGTGAGAAAATATACTTGTTCAGGTCCAATTTAATAGAATGAAAAAAAGGGATGAATTTCTGTAAATTTCTATTCCAATTATCATAATAGAGAGTCTGAACACAATATGTTATATACTGTATAGAATGTTATCTACAAATTGAAAAAAAAAACAAAAAAGAATGGCAGGTTTCTGCCGAAGGGACGAAATGTCCAGTATATTGAGAGTTTTCATTGAACTTCATTTTTCGATGAGAGTCGGACTGATTATATTCCACCACAATTGCTCAGGTACTCTCCATAGAACTTTAGAGAATGAACAACAGGTTGCCAGAAACAAAACTTAAAAGGCGTCGTGTCGCGTTTTCCTCATGCGCGACCACCGGCTGCAGCCTCTCTTGCTCGTGCTAGTGCCTTTGAATAAAGTTCCTCATACTGCGCAGCTGAAGTTTGCCAACTAAAATCTACGTCCATGACCTTTTGAACCAGCTGCTGCCAACTGCCATGGTTATTCGAGTAGTTGTTAAAGGCACGTTCCAGTGCACTATTTAATCCCTGTCAAAATAAACATTACTTCGGTCATGAGAACAGACTGTTGGAGGGTACATATGATACAATAAAAGCACACTTGATGACTTGTGTTTCATTTTCTGTTCTTGTACCTCCTCATCAGGAGTCAAAAATGTGTATCCATTTCGCAACTCGAGAGGAACTTCCTCGTCGTCGACATCAAAGACACTACATGATAAACATTGAACCATTAAAACAAAGAAAGTTCTGATGAAATGAACTCAAACATGTAGAGATTGTTACAAGATAAGGTGATGCACCTGTCATTTAGCCCGCCAGTTTTCCGTACAATTGGAATGGAACCATATCGCATTGCAATCATCTAAAAATATGTGTGTATATATAGAGAGAGAGAGAGTTAATAATGCCTCAAAGACATAATATCATGTTACAACTTGGTTAATGCATTATTCCTCAAAGAGCCACCATAGATGTATTATCTATACAAACTTCATTATAAGCATGGAGGACTATTTCCTGTTTTGGGTGGCATTACAAGCAAAGATTTTATACTATTCATGTCGAAGATGGAGATTATATAAAAAATTTATATTTTCGAAAGACCAGCCAGGATTTGGTAACTAACAAAGAGACGAAATTTGACCTTTTTTGTGGTATGAACTAGGTGGTGGAATTTTTGGTAGGTAGACTCTTTTAAAACCATTTGTTATTCACTGGCTCATAGGTCAATCCTATTTGATTTTGGCCTAGTGATCAAGACTCGAGGGAGCTTCGAAGAACCGAAAGGTTATAGGTTTAATTTATGGTGACAACCAAATGTTGATCTTTGTTGTAAGATCAAGTGGTTTATCCTGTGAATTTAGTCGAAGTGCGTATAAGCTAGCTCGAATACTCACGAAAAGAAAAGAAAAAAGACTCAAACTAGGCCACAAATGCAACCTCTTACCTGAGTGAGGCCACAAGGCTCAAAGATGGATGGTATAATCAACATATCAGAACCCGCATAAATCCAATGAGAAAGAGATTCGTCGTATGTCAACACCAACCGAATTTGATCATTACTCTTGAAATTATTTGCAATACCCTCAAAGTCCCTCTGCATGAACAAAAAGCAATCTTAAGAAGGGTGTAAGAGAGGCACTATGAGTGCTCGGAAATCGAACATGAATTTCTTGCGCTGAGGCACAAAAGTTAAGTAGAAAACCTGAATATGAGGAACTGGGCTTGAACCAAGAAGAACAAACTGTCCTCCCAGCTCCAGTGTTCTGTATATTGCGTGCCTGATAAGATTTATACCCTTCTGGGGCACCAATCTTGTTATGCAGCCCACCTATTGCACAAAATATTTGAATAAAATCAACCAAAATCCAATTTCATTTTGCAGCCTATGTCACTGCTTGCATGTCGTGCAGATTTGTTATATCTCAACTACTAAGCCCCGTTTGATAACCATTTGGCTTTTTGTTTTTTGTTTCTGAGCCTATTCTTACTCAAATTTTCTACAATGTACTTCACATTTCTTACAATGTATCAATCTTTCCTTAAGAAAGTATGTGAATGTTAATCAACTTTAAAAACAAACTTTTGGAAGCTACTTTTTTTTTGTTTCCAAATTTTGGTTTGGTTTCTACAAATATAAGGTAAGATGTCGATATCAAAGTAAGAAAACATATGATAAGATAGTTGTTGTAGGCTTAAATTTCAAAAACAACGGGGTCTAAACTGTTTAAATTTAATAATAATAAAGAAAGAACAACGGTCCACAAGCTAAATTATGAATATGCTACACTGCATGCGACTGCTAGCATAGAATCAGAATAACAGATATACATTCAGAAGTGATCATAAAAAATGATCTGAAAATAATTAATAAAAGCCTATGGAAAATGTATATAAGATGTTTTGCATATAATGCCAGGTATTATTATGTCAGTCTTAACGTACAAAATATATGAAAACAGAAAGCACCAGACTCATGGCTTATTGTCTAAAAAAATGTAATTTACCAGAGGTTTTGTGACATTTGAAGACAGCCCAAGATGCCTTCTTAAAGCGTCTTTATTTTCTGCCTTCCCGATAAGACCATTTGCATTATATTGGACTTTGATGAATGAATCATTAGCAGGATTCCACTCATCAGTATCAATTCCATTGAGAATGCCAAAGAATTTCTTCGAATGAAAATTAAGCGTCGAGTGCAGACCATGTCCTCCCTGTAGCCCATATGGATGTCAATCTCAGTGTCTCAGAAGACAAAAATTTAAACAATAGACAGAATATCTGATTAAACACTTCCCGAGCAAATATAGAATTTACCCTAAATTTTATTTTGAAATCATAAGCACTATATTCACTACAAGACGGCTTGAGGTAAGAATGAAGAAAAGAGACAATTTGGTACGCTTTCTGATATTTAAGCAAAAATCATAACAGTCAACCAACAAAAGATATCTTTGATAAAAAATCATACCTCAGCTCTTCGCACCTCTTGAGCATAGGTTGGTGATACTGTTGTGACAATATTAGAGAAGACAATTGCACCCTGGACAATATAGTGTCAATCACGAAAGTCCCCAAATAAATTTTGAGAATGGAATTTTTTTTAATACTATACGGCTATACCTTAACAGGGTTGATCCTATCATAAGCAGAGTTATCCTGTAATCTGTCTTGTCTATTTAGCTCATAAACATCAAGGCCACAAGAAGCCAAATCTGAAGCACGCGCCGTTCCTTGATACTCAAAGTTGTGGCAAGTAAAACATATTCTTGCAGAATTCAATCCTTTCCGGAAATACAAATCCCAATATAATGGTGCCTGAAAAAGCAATTAAAGTCAGTTTCCAAAAGATTGAATGATCAAACATACATTAAAAATAAAAAAAATCGTACAATGAATGCAGTTTGCCAATCGTGGCAATGTATTATATCAGGTCTCTTGCCAGCCCGTAAAAGTAACTCAAGTGCAGCACGGCTGAAATATGAAAAGCGTTTGAAGTCATCATGCTCTCCATAATATTGAGCCCTCCCAAAGAACTTATCAGGATGATGGGACTCAATAAAGTAAACAGGAAGACCTGCCAAAGTTAAATTGACACATTTAAAAAGAAGAAAAAAACAAAAAAGGTTAGACAAAGGATGAATATTGACCTTCAACCGTGCCAACCCATATCTTATTTTTGAACAGCTGTCCATCAAAATATGACTCAAACACCACATCCAGGAGCTGTAAAGCAATCAAAGTACCAAAATGTTAATATAACGCCAAATAGCAGCAATACCCTTCATTAGATTTATACTTCTCAAACTATAGGCATACCCTTAAATCTTTTATACGATTATACTGCATGCAATCATATTTAGGAAGAACAATTTCCACAAGATGCCCCCTCCTTTGCAACGCTTTGCTGAGACCAGTGATCACATCACCCAAACCACCAACCTGCAAAAAATAAAATGTCATTCCTTAAAGTCTTAAACTACTTTTACTCTTTAACATATATTAAAAAATAAACTAATTTTAAAAGATGTGGCTGCACGGACAGAAAACAAAGTGCAAAAACAACTTTGATAAAGCATAAACAAAGATGTTATGGGTGTTACAAGCCCCCCCCCCCCCAAAAAAAAAACTGATGTGTTTTTTGCAAACAAAAAAAAGGAGAGAACAGAGTACACGGTGAGAAGCGGAACACAGAGAAATATTGAAAGCCTTGAAGAGAGAAGTATCTTCAAACATAACAAAAGAAAAACGTTAATCCCAAGAGCTATTGAGCTAGCGACAACTCACCTTAGCCACGGGTGCCAATTCTGCTGCAATGTGGATGACATAGATTCCTGAACTGAAGATAACAAGAATACCGATTAAACAACATTGTCTTCTAAGGTAATATATTTTGAGTTACAGTTAAGATACCGTTTTGAAGATGATGTCAGATTAAGAAAGCTAGCCACAGTTTCAAGTTCATTCTTTTCCTTGCAAGCCATATAAGCATCATAAATGCGTGCATCTCTCTTCCATGTCATCTCTTTCAACAATTTAGCATCATCATGCGATATTTTACCCTCTAGTAACCAACCATCTATCAATAGCAATAGACGGCTCCAAAATTCCATAGGCTCATCTATAGCTGTTTTCTTGCTTGATTCTTTGACGGTATCCATTGTATCTTGAAACTCCAACTTAGATTCCTGATATAATTTGATATAAGACTGCAATTCTTCATCAGACCTTTGAAGGCGACCCTCCAATAGTTCTATTTTTTGTTGCATTAGCTCATTGTCTTGCTGAAACTTTTCAGAAGATGATTTAAAGACGTTAGCTTCTTCAATGGACTCTTCCAATTTTTCATCATTTTCCTGGAGCTCTTGGTTTTGTTGCAAGACCAGAATAGCTTGATCTTCCTGCTTGGTTGGCTTGTCTAGCAAGACTTGCATGTTTTCTAACCTCTTCCTCAAGTCCTTGCATTCAACTTTTAGGGCAGACAGTTTTGAAACATCTTCATTAGAGGTTGACACTTTAAACTCCAAGCCTTTCAGTGAAGACTCTAAAACTGACCGTTCATTTTCCAAAAATACCAAATGTTGATCGACATTCTTAGCAATACTCAACTCTTCCTCTATGTGTATATCATTCTTCAGTGTAACATTTTCCACATGTACCTTCTTTTGGGCAGGCGCTTTAATTTGAGCCTCAGTTTCTGCTAATCTCATTTCCAAACCATTGATCACCCTTTGCAATTCCTCCTTCTCAGCAAGGATTTTTTCATGATCTTCGAGGGAATGAACCCGAGCTCGGTTGAGTAGAAGGATATCTGTAAGATAAGAACCATACTTGCTTACAACAGGTAATAGAAAGGTCATAACCAAATAAAAGTTTTTGAGAATTAAAAAAAAAACTCACTTTTCTCTGCAGTTTTTAACATCCCAATCAAATATTCGAGTTGAGCACCTGGATTCAGCCCTTCAGTGTCAACTTTCCCAGTCTGAAATTTCAGAAGACTTGTATTCAATTGTTTGCTTCAGTTGTTACATGTCCAGACAAGACTATAAATAAAGGTTCTTATAAGAGAAACTAATATGAACATTGTTCTGATTTCCTAGCAGTATACCAATCAATGTCACTCTGCTCAGTACCTAGACCCTAAACCCTGCAACTTTCCAGTTGGTTTTCAAGCAGTTCCTCGTGTACCTTCTCCTGGGCAGAAACTTTAATTTGATATCAGTTTCTGCATATCTCATTTCCAAGCCATTGATCTCCCATCCACAATTCCTCAGCAAGGATTTTTCGGCGTTTTCAAGGACATGAACTCGGCCTACTAAATGCCAGAATAAAGTTGCAACTGTTCACAGGAAGTTCCCGAAGCAGCAACTATTCAGTGGTGCTACTCAACATAGGAGCTTCATTTATTAAGTTCAGAAAATGTTGCCAATCTTATGTTTTTTGAAAACATTCAGATTTTATACAAAAGATAGACAAATTCTATTGAACGGCATCAACAATCTTGAAAATAATTTAATCTATAAAATCACAATGGAATCTTATATTACTTCCTAATAAAATCAATACGTGGCTCAAGAAATTAAAAAAAAAAAAAAAAAAATCAGACGATTCTTCCATCTTTTTAGTATCAATTTCATTAGAAGATCAAAGAGGTAAATATGACAACAATCATCAGCAAGCGAAGTTACTTTACCGAAGGTTCAATTTCACCAGGTGAGCCATTGTTGACAACATCACTAGACAAGCTAACCTGATCCACCGCAATTTCAGTGGAATCAACATCCACTGACAAATGTTCACGGGAGACTTTATTCAATTGCTTCATCTTGCGTCGAGAACTGCACAAATTTACATGCTATTAACTGAACATAGAATTTTCCTGAAATCGAGTAAACATTGTATCCATTTCAATTAGACAGAGAGTCGAACAAGCTCAAATCCTAATAAAAAATCAAGAATCCGGTAGAAACAGATAATCAATAAACAACAGAGAGTCGAAAAATCTCAAAACCTTAACGTTCCATGGAAATTACAGACGTCAAAATAAGTAAACCAACAAGACTGAAAAACAAGAAGCGTCGATAAAGAACCTGAGATTGCGAGGCCGCATTTTACAAGAAGCACTAAGCAACCGAGAAGTGTGAAGAAACTGCGAATTATCCGAACGTTTTCCATTCAAAGAACTAAATCCAGAGCTTAGAAACAACGTCGAGAGCTTTGCCGCCATTACGCTCAAACTTCCAAGAACCAAAAGCTCTCACTGATATCTCAAACTGCCATTGAATCCACAAAGAAATAGAGATTATTAACAACAAAATGCTTCGCCAAGACTTCATTTCCATAAAACTTTGATCGGAAAACCAAAGAAATGCAGGTACCAGATCGGAGTAGCGATAGAGATCCAAAAGTCCGGCGAGAGTTCAGTTCAGTTCATTTCGCACCAACTTCCAATGAATTTCAATTCACAACGAGAAACTTGAGAAAGAGAAAAAGTGCACGAAATGTAAACAGCACGTATAAGCTACACGTGAGAAACTTCTCAACCGCACGTGCGAGCGAGCCAGAATCAGGTACAGCATAAAATATCAGCATCGCAAATCTTATCTCAATCCAACGGTCGTGATGCTCATCCTTTTTAAGCAAACGGCGAGGGTTTAAAGTTTGGATGAGTTGCAAAATATATTCATCTTTAATTTCGTCATTTATAATTTTATAGGTTAGTTATATATATATATATTTTTTTTTGATAGTTGGTTAGTTAAGCTATTACTCTGTTGGCGTATTAAAGGTAGATTTAATAATGACTGGTTTAGTAAATTTAGTTTATCAAATTAGCAAATTTCATAAATTAGTATTAAAGGTGGATTTAATAATGATTTACTTAGAGAAAAAAAATCGAATTCGTTGAAATGATAACGATAAAGTTATTCGAAAGCAAAAAGGTGTTGACCACCATTAAAATAAAAAGAATAGCAAAAGAATATTCTCTCTTTTCCCGCATTTCTTTTATGAAATGAAAACATTTTTTTCCTTGTTAAAAATGGTAAAATAATAAGATTATTTGCCCTTAAAACCTAAATGTTTTTTAACCGGTCAGGTCAAAGGATTTCAAGATCTAAAAGATTATACCTTCAATGTAGGAATGAACATCAAAAATTTAATTTTCTATTCATTTTTCTGACACTCAAATGTTGTAGGATCAAATAATATGTCTCATTAGAATAATCGAGAAACATAACCTAGTTAAAAGAAGATGTTAGAAATCTAAGATATCGCAAATTTAATTCATGGTAATAACCCATTTATAAATTAATTTATTATGAATTTACTTGATATAAATGTTGTAGCGTTAGCCACATATGCGTGTAAAATAGCAAAAACTCACATATTTACTTTAACATATATTTTGAAATAGAAAAACTCTCTTAAGCTTGTCATGGACACAATAGGTACGACAAGGAAAAATTTCATAAACTACAAGAGAGATTTTTTTTTTTTTTTTTTTTTTTTTTTTTTTTTTTTTTTGTTTTGTTTATTGTTGGTCATAACAATATTGTTCGATAAATGATATAGAGTTGGTAAAAGTAGACCTAACTCAACAATAATTAGTATATCTATGACTATTCGAACCAGCTTGTGTACGTGCACCTCGACTAATTTCACGAGACATACTGTTAGTAAAAGAAGCCCAAAAATGGCTTTATGAAATTCAAATCGATGGCCCAAATGAGAAAGGGCAAAGCCCATTACCTTGCTGTTTGGCCCGAGCCTCGCACGCGTTCCCTTTACCGCATGGACACCACGTGTGGGACACTTGTCCTCTGATACTTTACGCGTGTTAATTGTGTGGTTCGATCTGGACCGTTGAATTGCGATCGTAAGGGCTATAAATTTAGCCCTTCGATTCCTCTCTTCTCCGAGGTCGAAACCCTAGCGAAGCCCTGCCGAAATTGCGCCACAGATCTTCATCTGTTCTTCAAGCTCAGGTAACAAACCCCTCTGCTGCTTCTACTACGATTTCATATCTTCTTCTTTACTGACTTATCCCTCTTTCTTAGTCGTTCAAACGAACTAATTCTTTTCCCTCTTTTGCATGACTCTGAGTTCGTCTCTACAAGGAACAGCAAGAAACAAACGCAAAGCAAAACACAAAGAGAAAGAGTAAAGAGAAAGAGAGAAGAGAGAAACACAAAGAGGTAAGTGGTTCGGGCTTGCCCTACTCCACTGCTAAAAGGTAAGCCTTCGGGCTCTTCACTGCTTTTCCATTTCTTTAGAACACAAGCACAAGCATACACGAATTAGATCACCATCACAGGCATGCACTTCTCACTTTTAGGGTTTTTCAATTTCTCACGCTCTATCTACAATTTACATCATTCATGATATATGTAGAGCCCCTAGGTTTGAATCCCTAGAATCGAATCTGCAACTGCTGCTTTCTGTTTGCTTGTTTGTGCTGTTAGGTAGTTTAGGTGGTTAGTTAAGTAGCTTCAACTGCTTTAACTGCTTTCTGTTTTGCTTGTTTCAACTGCTTGAACCGAATGAATCTCTTTGTTGTTTTCCTCTTCCAATGCTGCTTTGTTTTATCTCTATTGCTTTTATTAGGGACCAAAAGTATGTAGAAGTTTGCTTTGAATGTTTGATTCCCTTTTGAAGTGTTGAACTGATTTAGTAAGTCAAACAGCATGTAGAGTCTTTAGGTGTTTGTCTCTGAGCTGAACTATAATAGGATCAAAGCATGTAGAATTGTTTGCATTTATTCAACCATGTTTTAACACATACTATCTAACTATTTGGATGTCAAGGAAACTTGTAGGAAATTAATTTCTAAGTAGATCTTAAGATGACAAAATTATGCACAATTTTTCATCACTCATTTTTTTTAATTTCTATAAAAAACTGAAATATTTTCATTGATAAGATGAAAGTGTTTCACTATTACAAAACTTTCCTTATTCAAGGGCTCTACGAAACTCGAGGAAGACACATAATTGGCAAACTAAAAAGCTCATCCATTATGGGAGAAATTTAGGGTTTCTTTTCCCTCATTGTCTATCCTCCAACAAATCTTCCCCTTGAGGTCGAAAAGCAAAAAAATCAATATAATTCTTTTCTCTATATGCATCTTCAGTTTTCACTAGTTTGGCCTGTAAAAAATAATTAGCACTCAGTTTTGCAGGACATCACGATCAGCTGATATACCAACTAATTATTAACAAAAATTTGATGCATATGGAATTTGAATAAACTCTATATGATGTCAATCGGTAAATTATAAATTTGGTCCCTATAGTTAATAGTAAATGATGTTCGTAATCACGGGCAAATTAAAGTCCATGGAGTAAATATTCATGTAAATGATACAACTTCTTTGTCTAATAAGATATTCAGCTTATTGCATCTTCATTGATGTGCATATGGAGTTTGAATAAAAGTCTATATGATGTCAATGTAATAAGTGTAAATTATAAATTTGGTTTCATATGGTTTGAAGAAAGTTAGAATTTAGTTTCTCTGATTTTAAAAACTAGAAAATAGTATATATGATTCGATAAACCCTAAAAAATAGTACATGAAGATCATAATGCTGTCAAATTAAAGTACATGGAGTAAATATTCATAGGACTTTTTTGCCCAATAAGACATTCAAACTTATGTCATCATTATGTGAATAGCTAGCTTCCAAAGTCTATTTTTTAGATTTTATCAAACCATAAAGACTATATATTTTAAACCTATAAGAACTAAATTCTAACTTGAACTAAATTCTAACTTTCTTCGGACCAAATTTATAATTTACACATGTAATTATCAGTGACCCTTCTAAATTAGAGTGAAGAAGGTCGCATTGTAAAAAAGAGGCTTACCATTTTAATGAGGGATCAGAAGAACAAACAGCGAGATGCAATATAAACAAACAGAAACTGCAGCTCCAGCAAGGAAATTGTGCAACAACCGCCTATTATCTTTTGCAGGTATGAAAGTTGCCTTTAGCGTATTGGTTAACTCGAAAATCCGGAGAGAGACCTACGAAACAGGAAAAGTATATAAATAATGCAAGATTAGTACGTTTAGAAACCAATGAAGAATTTAGACTGAGAATCTCAGTTCTTACTATGACATAGATGGCAGTTGTGAGCATGAAGTTGAGCATCGGGTATTCGGGAATGATCGATAGAAGCCACTTCGGCTGTCCATTTGACACATTCGATCTGTACACCACAAAAGAATAAATTAAAGTACAATCAAAGGTTCCTCAGAACTTTTCACTCGATATTTTTTCGCTTAGTCGAGCCAATACCCAAATAAATAAATAATTCCTTCATTTTCTTTCCGTTCATCTTTCGTTCGACAACTATTGGAAGTGGGGGATTCAAACACATGACCTCTTTATCATAATCGGCACACACTTATGCTCTATATGACATTGAACTATTACTCTTATGTCGTTGCATTATTCTCTTGTTGTATACTATAGTTTTTAAAGAGACAGCAGAAAGGAAAGAGGGTGGAAATCATCCTTCCATTTTAGGTTTTGTATTTCAAATGCAACTACAAACATAAAAATAAAAGTTGATTATGGTGCATGGAGAAAGGTGAGGAAAGTCTGAGGCCATTTCTGCAATACGGCGAGCATTTACAAACTTAAAAATACAATGAAACAAAATCATCCCGTATAAGTAACTTCTTGAATATCCATCCATTCAATAAGTTATTTTTTGTAAAGAAAACAAAAACAAATGAGAACAAAACAAAGGATGGTTTCAGCAGTATGAAAGTAACTTCTTGAATACATGATGATGGAATTAAGAACTTATGAACAAATTTCTATTTCAGTTGAATGCGATAAAGGGCTGAAGGTAAAATAATTTGTATCTTCCAGGTCTTAATGAAAATCAGACTTTGGTGAAAAAAGTGAGTGACAGTACTAATAAAACCATCTTAACATACCTCAACCATATATGGAACTGTGAAATATACGTCTCCAATGTAATCTTGCCAAGCCACCTAACAACATAAATGAATGTTCAAAATAAGAATTACCGCAATCATGTAAGGCTTTATAGTTTGCAGACAAGAGAAATACATACGCAAAGAGGGTCAAAGAGTAGTTTCGCAATTGCTGAGTAAAGTTTCGCAAGCAGATGTAAACACTGTTACCACATGAAGCAACAGAAACATTAAGATAGTACTAATTTCCATGCACGGAAATCCCGAATCCATAATATTGATTACGGTAACAATAATATATTAAACACTAACGTTATGGGAATCCATGATGTGTAGGGGTGATATTTGTTGTAAGCCGCCTTGTCCAGCTTGTAAATGCACTCATACCACATATAACCAGCCTAATAATGGAAATCAGAATAAGATCTATTGAACTGAAAGTATGAAAACCGACAATCCAATCTAATCAGTTGCCAGTTATAGCACTCCAACTTATGCCGCTTACTATAACAGAAACGGTAACAATGCTTGTCTTGATCGAAATTCTCTTCCTTGTTCCAGCTTCCTCCAATTTCTCCATCCATTTTTCAACCTGGAAAATGAGAACCCTTAAAAGTTAATTTCTGAAGGACCAAGGAAGTAAGGTCTATCATCTATGAAACTCTGATGTAATCAAACATTTACTAATTTACATTGGGGTGATAGTACGCATATATCATGCCGATGATCCAGATATAGCGATCCAGACCAGATCTAAAATGCCATTCATGCAGTTTGGGGAGATCTACTTTTGCAGGATCCGTATACCCTGTCAATTAAAAGAAAAACAATCAGTATACTTCACATTGGAGGGACAACAGATCAAGGGGCACTTCACAACTAAATATGTCTTTGAAAACAAAATTAACCATGTCCATAAGTTACACAATTCACTAGATAAACTTCACCTTAAAGCACGAAATAACCGGTCAACCAACCCGCCAAGAGAACTTAACTTAGCGGTAATTGACATGTATCCTGACCAAGAGGTCGTAGGTTTCAAATCCCCCAACCCGAAATATTGTCTTAGAACTCAAAAAAAAAAAAAAAAAACAGTTAACCAACCCATATATAAAAAGGGAAAACATGTTCTGAATAATTGCACTCTTTTTCATCAAGCGTCCTCTCAGAAATGGTCTAGTTTAAATATTTTTAAGAAAGAAAGAAGCCGTTCCTTTCAAAATCATGGATTTACGAATAGTAATTTGTGGGCATACATCAGTTTTCACATGTTTATTCAATTACAATTTTCTGGATATAATTCTAAAAACAAAAACAAGAAACTATATTCACCACTGTTTTCACACACACAAATAATAAATATTTATATATACATATATATAATATCTTCTAAAAAAGTAGGAACTAACCAAAAAGGAAAGTAAATGGTCTCCAGATTATCTCAAAAACTCCAGGAATTTCCCAAACTGCAATAACCACAAGGAAGCAAGCAAGAATTTTTGTAATCATGACTGATCTTATCTCGTTGTACTTGTTAAAGATTCCAAGAGCTCCATACACCATGAGAGTAAAAAGTGTATGCATTGGACAGATGTAATACAACATGTAGTCATTGTTAAGAACAATACAGCAAAATGCAACAAAGAAATTTAGCCGCCACATCATCTGCATCACAAATTAGAAAAAAGTCGAGCGCTGTTGGTAACTGGTACCAGAAAACTTGATTGGTGAAAAAATTAAGCACTGCAAGTTTTCTTTATTTAAAAACAAAAAAGAGAGAGAGAGAAAGGGAAAATCACCTGAGCAAAGCGTCCCAAGCTAAAATCCTTTCTAATATAATAGTAGGAGAAGTTTCCAAATCCAGTCATCCACACATAAGCGGCAATAAATATCCGAATAGCATTATAAATTTCAGTCGCAGCAAAATAATGGTACATTAAAAATAGAACCTGCAAGAATAAAAAAAGTGTAAATACTATTACAATGTTATAATCTTCTCTTTGGAATGTATCATTTTTATCTATCGCATGGAAGTTTCTCTTCATGATATAATATTCCATAACGTTGTGACCTACAAGATCGCAAAACTGCATCTAAAAGATCTTACAAAAGTTGAAGAATTGTATAGAAGAGATATGAAAACAATCAGATTAATCACCCTACAATTTTCATTTTTGTTTACATATGGGGTCTAGTATATATTTGCTTATTCAGAAAATGAAAGAATGACAACTCAAAATATGCTTAAGTTATGGCAAGAAATCATCTCATGACACCTACAACTGCTAAAGAATTGACACAAATTCAATGATAAATAGCATTAGTCCCTAGCATTATAATTTAAATTTTGGACCCATCATTTGTAACGGTATTTGATTACAGGTCATATTACTCATTTCTTTATTGTAACGAACTTGCCTGCATCCACCCTTTCCATTCCTCTGTTTGATGCCGATTTAGGTAAAGTATTGCCTTTCCAGAAAATGCTGATTTATCATTGTGTTTCTTCAAAGAAGTCATTGCGGAAACAATGATGAGAAGGATGTAGAGAAAGAGGAACAGATCCCGATTGTAATTCTGCCCGAGACAAAATCATTGATAATTAGCTGACTAAATTGAACTCAATCAATAAGTATGATCAGATTCCTTTCTTGTTCTCTAAGAAACATACAAACAAGTGTTTAAAAGTTAAGCCCTATTTAGCTGTGTATGGGGCAAAAATATGTGCATCAAATACAGAAAAAAAGCAGGATGGGACTATAAAGAACCGAAAAGCCAGACCCTGATAATTAATCTGTAAGAGCTTGTATATACATTTGGTCTGAGTTTATGGTAGATGGAAATATATCACAGAGAAGCTTACATCACTACACCAGTGTTATAAAGGTATGGTGCACTTCCCCAACTCAAGATACTGGTATGGATAGGACAAGAGGTAAGATCAAGATAAAATACCTTCTTAGAATCACCCAGTATATATGTGCGGTCACATATGTAGTAATACACAAGAATCACCCCAAATTCGGACCTACAAATGATAATAAACAAGTAGGCTGGGGTAAGCTGCCAGTTTTTTGTGCCATTACCTCCCAAATGCTTGATTAACAACTTACATTGCCCGCAATGTAGCCCGATTTTCCAGCAAGAAGGCCTCATCCAATGTCAAAAACCTAAGTTATACAAGTTTGAGAAGTAAGGATGGTATTTGATGAGTGTGAGGACAAGTGGTAAAGCAATATAGTTGGAAATAGGAATGACCTGATTAGATTTGTTTTAATTGATGAACTATGCAACTTTGCAGAGGCTAATCTTGCAAGGCCTCCTTCCAAAAGTGCAGCCTCATCCTCTTTAACTTTATCTCCTTTCTCCTCACCCAATTCAACAAGATTATTGTCTGAATGACTGTAATCAAGGAAAGTGACAAATTCAATAAGTTCAGAATTGGTGGCAAAGAAATAATTAAGTTAACCAATGTATATCACCATTCACAGTGCACATCAAAGAAAGTTACTCACACTTTAGAAATTGGTGGAGACTTCTGATATTCCAGAAACTCTGAATATACCCAGGCAACAAAGATTGGGATCACGCCCAGCAAGAAAGAAACCTTAAAAAATATAACAATGACTTTCAATAACAAAAATGAAATCAAGTATAAAGTTAAAAAAAGAAGAAAAACAATGATAAATAAACATAAACATGAGGGAAAGATTCATTTTCGTGTATGTTAATGTTGCGTAGTTTTTAAAAACAGGTTTTTCAAATTTAAGCCCGTTTGATAATCATTTAGGCCCCGTTTGATAACCATTTGGTTTCTTGTTTTTGGTTTTTCAAATTTAAGCCTATTTTCTCTCA
>JBBMEF010032866.1:0-15516 GCA_037832685.1 Sicyos baderoa | reverse complement strand
TTGAAGTCTACTATTCATCTAATAATATTAAAAATGTTTATTATTCTAAACTAAAAACTAAATAGGAAAATAATAACCGATAAACTATAACCTAAATAGGAAAATAATAACTAATAAATTAAAACCTAATGAACATTAAATTCGAAAATATACACTTATATTTGATAACAAAACTATTTAGAATGTATATTTTATAAAACACATATTAAAAAATATACATTAAAAAAACTAATAAAACATTATAAAAAAAAAGCTAATAAAACATACATTCATATTAATAAAAACTATAAAACATACATTCTAATGAAAACTAATATATATTCTAAAAAAGCTAATAAAACATACATTTATATTAATAAAAACTAATAAAAACTATAAAACATACATCGATAAAAAACTAATAAAACATACAATTATAAAAAAACCCTAATCATAAAATTATATTAAAAATATTATATTTACCTTCGATATAGGATGAAAACTGCCTCCAACTAATTAAAATACACAGAAATCCCTAACCGGCTGAAAACTGAATCCAAATTCTTGCAAAAAAAACTCAAGTTTTGAAGATTTTTCGGATGGGATTTCAAATAGGCTGTTGGGGCTTTTATAGAGTGTGAGA
Organism: Sicyos baderoa; assembly: GCA_037832685.1. Lineage (NCBI taxonomy): Eukaryota > Viridiplantae > Streptophyta > Magnoliopsida > Cucurbitales > Cucurbitaceae > Sicyos > Sicyos baderoa. The sequence goes on along the minus strand of JBBMEF010032866.1, from coordinate 14,894 downwards.
GATTTGAAACGGCAAAAAAAAAGGGATCGCGTGGGTGGGAACCACGCGACCAGCCTGGCAATGACACGTGTCAGGCATGCGGTTTAGGTCGTGTGGTTCCCACCCATGCGACCTGACTGCATGGCTGACACGTGTCAGTGTCAGCCAACAGACGCGTCTTTTCATTTTCTTTCCGTTGCACGCCGTTTTGATTCCTTGGTTCGCGTGGGTGGGACCCACGCGACCTAAAAAAAAAAGGGTGGGTGGGAGCCACGCGATGCCCCCAGTTTGCAAATACTTTGGGGAAAATTCCCCTTTTTGCCATTTTTTTTTTTTTTTACCCTAGTTACAAAAAATCCTTCAAAAATAAAAACAAAAATATTAAAGTTTTTGTAACCTACCGGCAGAATTATATGCTTTACTTCCCAATCTGTCGGTGCATTGAGACTTCAATCTGCCCTACATCACGGCTTCTTCCTACATCTAATTTTTGAGAAATTATTCGAGAACAACCTAGAGCCTACTATTTTTAAATTGTTATATATTTATATATTTTAATAAATAAATAAATAAATAAAAGTAGATATACTTTTTCTATTTACATTGTCCAACTATTTTGAAAAGGTTGCTACACCTTTGTTTAATAACCATTTAAATCCCGTTTGATAATCATTTGGTTTCTTGTTTTTTGTTTTTCAAATTTAAGTCTATTTTCTCTCAAATTTTCTACAATGTGCTCCATCTTTCCTACCATTTATCCATCTTTCTTTAAGAAAGTAGTTTTTTTATTTTTAATTTATTTTTTATAAATATAAGTGAAATGTAGATATACAAGTAAGAAAAATTTTATGGCAAAATAGTTATTTTAAGCTTAAATTTCAAAAACCAAAAACAGTTATCAAACAGGGTCTACATTAGTTAAGTTATCGTTTTTAGTGATATGTGTCTAAAGATGATGATTCCTACATATCTGCTTTGTTTTTTTATTTTAAATAAAATTTCATGATGGTGGTTGTCCTAACTTATGTTATGATCACTTTATCTAATCAATGAGATCGATTTAGAATTCTAATGACCTTTATGTTAATAGTATTATTTTTATACTACTAGAAATGTTATAACGAGACAATGAATCTTTATCTTGCCGAATAATAAAGGACGGAGGAAGTGAGGGAATGAATATTGTGCAAACTAAATGAGAGTGAGAATGTATTTTCCATCCTAATTATATATTATATTTTATTAAAAAAAATATTATGAAGAATTTCCATTATTTGATATTGTTTGATATCTAGATTTTGAAATGAAACCTAAATTAAATGTTTATAAATTTTATCTCAATATAAGAGTATTTATTCACATGAGTTTTTTTAATATTAATTAACTGTTTAATTAAAAATTAATAAACATTTTTTACGAAAAGGTAATGACATGAAAATAGTTTCAAAACAGTACGATTTAATTGAGATTGAAAGAGAAAAAATAAAAATAAAATAAGGAATAATTTCTAGCCAAGAATTTGAATGAGTGAGGAAACGGAGATGGTAAACTTATCATTAATACCTCTCCGTCTAGCGAACATCTCTCATATACAATTTGTTAAGAACGATGATCGACATATATTTGTATATTAGTCAAATATTTATTTATACACTCATAATTTTTCTTTCAAAGTTTGAGAAAGGAAAATATTTGAATGTGATTGATTGATATTTTGTTTGAATTTGTATACATGCATTTCATTCTTCTTGATTTTTATCTTTAAAAGTGGGGCAAATTATAAAATTTTCATGTTTGGTTTATTTTGATCCATATATTATTGAGAATTAAAATTTACTTACATCGTTATGTTTTATTAGTGATGTTTGGAAATGAATGTGTTTGTTTCAATATGATTGTTTTTTTAAATAAAAATAAATGTTTTTTCTTTTTTTACTTTCATCATCATAAAAGATTTGAACTAATGAATTTCTAAATGATAAACTATTTAAATGCCACTCAGTTATTGCTTTTTTTGCGGAAAAAAAAATTATATATACTTAGTTGATATGTATATTAATACTCAATGAATATCCTTTGAATTTTGAATGTTTATTTTCATTTTCAAATTTGAATGTTTATTTTCAAATTTAAGTAAAATAAGTGTGGTAAGATATAATATTTAATTTGTTTCAAAATAATAATAATAATAAAAAAATAATATCTAATCACCTCTCTAAATATAAAACAAGTATTGTAATATCTAATCATCTCTTAGCAGATTAAACTAATTTGGAATCGAGTCATTAGTTTTGTTAGAATCAATTTATGGATCGATTAGGAAAAAAGCTTAACGAATTAAATAAATTCTAATAACATTACTGAAATTCTAATAATAGCTTCAAATCTAAATTTTTTTGGGGAAATTGGGTAGGATAAATCATTTAAGAAAATAATTATTATATAAATATAGACAAAAAAAAAATTTAGCAAAACTAGTTTTTTTTTTTTTTTTTTTTTTTTTTTTTTTTTTTTTTTTTTTCTTTTTGCATATTTTAATACTATTTTTCTCTTGTATTAAAAATAAAAAAATAAACCAACAAACAAACTATTTTACTCATACATTATCTTTGATACTTTTTTCCATTTTTCTTAATTGTTTTTCCTAAAATAGCACTAAAGATGTCTATAGGGCAAGGTGGGGCCGGGAAATGGCTTTCCCACCTCCGCCACCAAAATTATTCTCCATTCTCGCGAAATGAAAATGGACATTACTAAACCAAATAACCAACCGCGCTACCAACCTATTCCATATTACAACTATTCTTCTTGCCTTAAGCTAACGACAAGAATATTTTAGAAAAGATATGATAATTTATGGACATATTTAATAATTTAGGAAAGTCTAGTTTTTAATATTAAGTTTGGCAGATCCGGTAAACCTTATTTTAATAATTTTGCATAGAAATATTTTTTAACCAGACATGTCTGATTGGATGAGATAGTGTGCAAGTGTCTTGTGTAATTCCATGTCAATTCACTATTATCATCTTCAACAAAAAAAAAAGAAAAAAAAAATGTTATTATCATCTTTCACGTAATGAATTGAAACTTTTACAATAATATTTATGGAAAAAATTTGTCAATAATAAAACAAAATTCTAACTAAAATAAAGAGAACACTTGTAATTCAACTTTTTTTTATTATGAACTTTTGTAGCATATATAATTATTTTATAGTTGAATTTTAGACTTTTTATTTTAAGAAAGGTCTATTACAACTTGATATCATATATTTAAGTTAATATAATTTGACCTTGAATGAATCACCTTTGATATAAATCTGGATAAGAGATTGGGCAAGTAGATAATATAATTTGACAGCTATATTTAGCAAAAGATGATAATACCAACACATACATATATAGTTTTCATAATTATATAGAGATCATAGGTATTACTAATATCAGTTAGAAAATGAAGCTGCCCTCCTATCAAATATAATGCTGACCCCACATATCATTTTTATTTATATTAAATGTGGTACACAATTGACTCTTTTTAACTCCCTTATTTTTTTCGCACAAAAAAACTCCGCTTATTTTAGTTTGGGAAATTAGTCTCGATAGTCTAATTTCACAAAATAATTATATATTTAGGCAAATTTAAATATATTGAGCAGTCAAATATACAATATAAATAATACTCAGTATAGTTAATATATTAATATTAATTATACCATTACTTATACCATAAATTTGACTATGATTATTAAATATATATTTTTTTGTCTAATATTGTAAATACTTTTTCAATTTGATCTACTCTTACAAAAATCCCTTTTAATTTCTCAACAAAAAAAATACTCCACTTCAATTTCCACGATATCTATTTTTTTCTTTTCACAAAAAAAAAAAGAAAAAAAAAAAGAGTACAATATCTATTTTTTATTTCATGGAGTACTATTTTTATAAATTTATGAAAATTTTACGGGTATAATAAATAAGATCAAAATATTTTTATCTGTAAAGTAGCAAAAACATTCAAATTGAATTTTATCGCTATTTGATTTAAATTTCATCAGTTATAAAATTTAATAGTGATAGATTCAATCTAGCTTTTTTCTTTTTTTTTTAAATACACTTCATTTATCATTAGTTAAATTCTATGAAATTATGTTCTATTTGAATTTTGTTATTAATAAAATTCAATTAGTGGTAGACTTATTCTATCACTAGATAAATTCTATTACTGATAGAAAATTATGTGTTATAGATAAATTATTTTAAAAATTGTGATACAAATATAAAATGGACTAAAGGTAAATTTTCTAAATTTATTTGTTACGTATTATATATTATAACCAAGGCCTAAGAAATCATATTTTCATATTAACGCTAAAAAAGATTTTTTAAGTCATTAAATTATAAGTACTGTGAAATAATTGATTGAGCATAAATTAGAAGGAAAACATATCTAATATTATTTATTTTTATTATTTTTCGAATTTATGAAGTGATAATTATAAACTAGAGCATCTGATTTATGAGTAAAGAAGATAGTAGACTAGTTTTTTTTTTGAAAATTAATATTACACTAGTTGAGGATGCTCATGTTAACCTCTGTCTTTTTTTTTTTTTTTTTTTTTTTTTTTTCGTTTCCCTCTTCTTATCGAGTTTACTTTGTTAGCCTTTATTTGTCCATATTTTGTTTATTTTTTGAATATTATTAAAAAGAATTGGAATATAAAATTGTAAAGAAATATTTTAGTACAATTCAATGTGAAATTAGAACTTACAACTTTTTAGTTGAAAATACGTGTCAAATATGATTTATCATTTTTTTAGTATACTCCACCTATTTAATCTACATTTATTTATTCTCAAAATGCTAAAGAATATTTCTCCGTTGATGCAGGAAAAATTAAATTTTGTTTATAAGATTTGGATGGGCGACATCTGCTAATAATTTATTTAAAAAATTAAAAATTAAAAGGCTAATAATTTAGACCAAAAGATATTTTCTATTATAATTTTATTTTTTTTCTATAAATTCTTATTTGTCAACTAAAGAAAGTAATGAATCTTTAAAAGAAAAAACATGGATAATCTGAATATTCAATCAACACAACTCAATTTAAGTTATTTTGAATTTTATTAGAATTATTCTAAAAAAAAAAGAATTTTGTTAGAATGGAAATAAATGAAATTCTAAAAACTTAATTAATTCATAAACTAACTTTGAGTTGATTTGATTTGAACTACAGGAACTAATACCCAAAGCGTATGTATATATTCATTTTAAAATTATTTTTAGATTATATTTTTCAATTCTATAATATATATTTTAAAGTCCTTAGAGTTGTCTTTCATAATATACCTAAAAGTAGATGTTATCATGTTCATTTATTTAAAAATTAAAATAAATATTTTCTCTTTTTATATTTTAGTATAAGTTGTGGAAGGGGACAACAATCTGTACAAAAAGAATACAATTACTCTCAAATAAATGAGAGTCAAATATCGATTATAGAGATTGAATTTGTTACCATGTTAAAATAAATTTTAACTCAATAATAAATTTATCATGTCACGGATCATTTCGATATAAATATATTGTTCTAACTAAATAAAAATAATAAAATTAAAAATAACAATCTCATTATCTAACATAGTTTATGAAAAGATTACCCAATATAGATAAAGCTGAAAATATGTGAATTAGGTTCGATTATTTTATATGACTGAACGAATTAGTGACTTTACCATCCAAAAAAGTGGAAATTATTTTTAAAAACTCTTTTTAAACAACGGATATAGATCCCTACCCCGAACTAGCCACCAAGTCACATACTATTCCTTATATTATTATACCATCCAAAAAATATGCTATTCAATTTTTTTTTTTTTTTTTTTTTTGAGTTCAAATCGGGAGAAAATTATAAATACCGATTTCAGGGATCGAATCAATAATAATGGTATTGAACTGATTTATAATCAAACAATAAAATCATCACGCCACCAACCAATTCAGTTATATTATTTAATTATTAATTTTTTTTTATGTGTGTTCCGACATATTTACGATCATCTAAACTATTTTTACACGACACGTAGTTAACTCGGCAACATTCGAAAATAGAATTTTAAAATTTTTAATTGGATGTCACCAAACTCATAATTACTTTTTTAAATTAGTAATATTAACTCTCTAGACACCGATTGTAATCATTTATGTACTTTAATTCAACATAACCTTTTATGAAACAAGATAAATTTTATACCATTGTGGATTTTTATATCATAATTTCAATCCAAAAGTATCCAATAAATTTCTTAGAATATAGCATAACTTTATATGAAATAATCTCCATTGTATAAAGAAATTGTGTTAGATTTTTCCAAACAGGGACAAAAAATATTTACTTGAGATAAAAATGGAAACTTCTAGGGTGGTTTGTTTGACATATTTAGCTAGGTTTAGGATTTATTAAATCTTCCTTGAAAACCTACATTCTTTTATTAATTTTTCATCATTTTTACTTTTAAAAATAACTTTCATTTCTAACTATTCATTTTCAATCATTCATTTATAACTACTCAATTATTTTTAACCAATCATTTTTAAATATTCCTTCAAACCAATTAAAACAACTCATTTTTAATTATTTATTTTTATTCATTTTTTTAACTACTAAAAATATGGGATTTTCATGTATAACAAAAATTGGTAAAAAATTACATCTATACCACAAAACTGAAAATAATTGCACATATACCAAAAAATTAAAAATAGTCGAGTGATTAAGTGTGATTGAGTTCAATCACTAGTTATTGATTGGATGTAATCAGTTGAGCTCAATCACTTAACAACCTGATTGAGTTCAATCACTAGTTATCGATTGAGTTCGATTGGTATAAATGAATTTTTGATAAAAATATGCTATAATTCTAATAGAGAGTTCTAAAGTTGGTATACACAACAAATTTCCTTAAAAATAACTACTCATTTAAAATCTACATCCAAACAAGATTTTGACCTTAAATTCTTTACACAAAAACTACACTCAAACGAGTTTTTGACACAACTTTCAATTTTTAACTACTCAACATAATTCCTCAATATTACTCCTAAAATTAAATATTACTTAAATATGTCAAACAAATGACTCATTGTCGCTATCAGTGTCAACTGCCAAACACACCATGTAGAATCCTCCAAAAATAATAATAATAGAGATGGCTTTCCTTTTTCCTTTTTTTTCTTTTTTTTTTTTAAATTTATTTAGAACAAAATAAATAGTGACGGCTAAATCATAGATTTAGTTAACAACTTTTTTCTACCAAAGACTTCGTTTAATTCCGTAGCCTAATTCTTACCTACTCCTCCACTTTAAACAACTCACATTAATTAACTTTGTTTTTATCTTTACAAATAATTTTTTTAATATCTATGTTAGGTTCCATAACACTTTTGACCTAAATATTTTAATTTAATGTAATAATATTTGGAAAATATAAACATTATTTCATTATCTTAATGGAAATGTAGTTTTTTTTTCTTTTTTTTAATGAAAAATGGACATGTAATTTTTGCCTTAAGTTTAAGATATAAACTCCAATACCTCCATTTTTTTCAGGAAAGCATCGAAATTATATTTTTAAGGGTAGTATATTTGAACAGCACCCGTTTTTTTTCTAAATTTTATTTTTTAACGTGATATGCTTGATCCTTAATAATCATTAATTCTAAATTAATTTGCACATTGGCTGCCGGATGTTTATTTCACCATTGAAAAATAAACTAATAATTGTCCTTTTTGGGGTGGGGAGGGGTTCCATCATTGCATGTGAGTTACAATAATAAGAGTGTATATATTAATATATAGTCCAAATCAAATATATGGATCTCACCTAATTAAATCAACTTGTCTAGCAATCTGCTTATAATTATACTATATATAGGGAGACTGCATGTTAGTAAGATTAAATTTATTTTGTAACCTCTTAATTTAGGCCTATTTTCTTTTACGAAAATAAATCAGATCGATCCTAAACTAGGTGTAGGGTTGGCTCACCCTTTTCTCGATTTTTTTACCTAATTATGATTACTCTTGTGGTTAACTCACTAATAAAAATGGGTTTTTCATGTATAATGAAAATGAGGTAAAAATTTGCATCTTTATCACTGTTTTATCAAAAATTGGTTTATAGCAAAATTTCAAGTGATTGAGTTCAATCACTGGTAATTGATTGATGAGCTCAATCACTTAGCAAACTGATTGAATACAAACAAATATTGTTGATTGAGTTCAATCATTTGGAATTTTACTATAACCCAATTTTTAACAAGAATGTGCTATAATTCTAATAGATGATCCTAAATTTGCTATACGGTACAAATTCTCTAATAAAAATGTTCTTAAAAAAATTAAAAGAAAAAAAAAAACTCAATCATAAATAGCTATGGTTCTGTTTTATTCTTTTTGTATAAATACCCTAAACCTAAACGAAATGAATTATTTCGTATATGAAAATTATCATGTAAGAGGGTCTTTATTTGTAATAGAGTTTTAATAGGAGTATGTTATATAAACTCGAATGAAAATCCTAGCTCTATGATTTTCATTCTTTATTTTTCGCCTCTCTTTAATAAAATTGTATTCCCCTTTTGCCTTGTAGACTAGCTAACATAACGTTACTGAATCACGTAAATTTCTGTGTTATTTCAGCTTCTTCTTGTTTTTTTTTTTTTTTTTTGATTGTTTGTTGATTGTCGTTTTCATAACATTATATTTACAAATTATATGTCAATTTTAGTCATTAGGTTTTAGGTCTAATTTTATTTTAGTTACTAAATTTTAAAATTGGAAACTTTTATCTCTAACATTTTAATAATGCTTCATTTATGCTTGCGCCTTATTAATATATCATATCAAAAAATAATACTTCCTTTTAGTTTTTGAGATAACAAAATCTTTAATTTGACTAAAATAATGAATCAATTATTTTTAAATTTTAATATATAAAAAACAAAGGGTTGTTGTAATTTTCATGTAAATTAATTTAATTTTTTTTAAAAAATAAGTTTAAAAGTAAACTAAAAAATATACAAAAACTAAAAGTGAGTTTTATTGTCAATTAGAACCAAGGATTAAAAAGGTAATTTTTCCTTAATTTCATATATATATATATATATATATATATAATTGACTGGAAGACAACTTTTAAATATATTTAAAACACAATTTTTTACTCCAATGATGATGGCTTGTGGTTTTTGTGCAACCAGAAAATTATATGTTTAATTCACGACTGTCAGATTTTCTAACAATTAATTTCTTATAATATAACATATTTATAATTCATTTCAATTGGTTAAGTTACAAACTTGGTCCTTCCCATCCTTATTGGATGACCCTTTGATTTTTTTTATTTTAAACTTTAAGTTTATTTTCTTCCACTTTCTCTCCAATTATTTTTATATCTTAACAAAGTATTTCAATTTCTAACCAAATTTAAAAAATAAAAACAAATATCTGAAAATTACTCTCTTATATATTTTTAGTTTCCAAATCACGGCTTTAATTTTTGTATTTATAAAGAAATCAAATAATTTTGGAAGAAGCATTTGATGTCAAAAAAATTAATGAATATTAAGTCGGTAATTATTAGGTTAAATTCATCATTTCTTAGATGTCAAAACCTTCTCTAACGATTAAGTCACAACTTATGGTTGTTTTTATTATTCAAGAGAGAAATTTAAATTCATAAACTAATTAATATTAAACTATATTATATCATTCCACTAGAGATTTTTTTAAAAAAATATTATAGGGCCTTGTTTGGTTTGTGGGTTGAGATTCAAATTCCCCGAAATCTGGATTCTCTTGAATTACCGTAATCTTGATTACGGTGTTTGGTTTTTTATATTGTTAACCTAAAATCAAAAAAATGTTATATTGGATCACCGTAATCAAATTTCCCGAAATTTTTATATTTTATCAAACAACTGATTCCAAATCTCCAAATTCTCAATCCAAACTCTAAATTCCAAACGGCAAACTAAACGCGGCCTAAAGTTCTTATTAAAGTATATTATATCATTCCACTAGAGTTCTTATTGCCCAAAACATAGGTTACTACAATTTAATTTGCTCGAATCTAAAAGGAAAATAAAAAGAAATTCAGCAGCAAGTTTTGAATAGTAGCCCACAGAAAAACAAGTACAAGTAGACGCCAAGCCATTCCCATTCAAACTTAATTATTTATTATGATGAAGAAAAAGTCAAAGCCGCCTGGTCCCACTCTCATCAACTCCTCTTAAATCAACACTAATCCATTAAATTTTCAATTTGAATTTTCTACTAAATACTTTTAAGTACACTAATAATTTCACTATTTTTTTTGAAAATAATAATTTCACTGTTTGATTCTCCCTATTAAACACTTATTCAATCTAATAACCAAATATGTAAATAAATTGAAACTAAAATTTACGAGCTACAAGACTAGTGTTTAATTGCCAATAAAATTGGTGATATTTAGCCGTATTAATGTACATTCAATTTCAAAAAAAAATTAGTTCAAATTCTTTTCTCTGAATTGTTGTAATTGAAAAAAAAGAAAAAAAACTAAGACTAGTGTTTAATTTAAATGCATTTTCTTACACCATATTGTATCATCAATTTTATTAATTAGTAATAGTTGGTGTAAATTTCTAAAATAAGTGATACAAATATTTCCAAATTATGTGTTCCTTATCATTTTAGCAGCCTTAAATGATGAAAAACTCTCAAATCTTTAATGTAAGAGGTAAAAGCATAGTGGAAGATCTTCATGATTAGTTCAAACATGATGACAACACATTATTATTTAAACTATTTTTGTTTACCTACCGACAATAATAGGTGTATATGTATGATTTTTTCATTTTTTATTTAATATAACTTTTTTTTTAAGGTGAAGTAATTAAATTAAGTGAAAGTGGTAAAAGGCCAAATCTATAAAAGGGGAGGAAGTGTGTTGTGAAAGGCAGAATTGAAACCCACCAATCCATCAAGGATGGGAAAAATGGGATCCTCAATGGCTCCTCTCCTTTTAGCTGCCTTTGTTGCTCTCATTTCTCTAAACTTGCCATCAACCACCAATGCTAATTATGTTTATGCCTCTCCACCCCCACCCAAGAAGGTAGACTACTCGCCTCCCGTCTACCATTCTCCGCCTCCACCTAAGGTGTATTATCCACCTCCAGTTTACCACTCTCCACCACCACCTAAGAAGTCGTACTATCCCCCTCCTGTCTACCATTCTCCACCCCCACCGAAGAAGGTGTACTACCCACCTCCTGTTTACCATTCTCCACCCCCGCCCAAGAAAGTGTACTACCCACCTCCTGTCTATCATTCTCCACCTCCGCCGAAGAAGGTGTACTACCCACCTCCAGTTTACCATTCTCCACCCCCGCCGAAGAAGGTGTACTACCCACCTCCAGTTTACCATTCTCCACCCCCGCCCAAGAAGGTGTACTACCCACCTCCAGTCTATCATTCTCCACCTCCGCCCAAGAAGGTGTACTATCCACCTCCAGTCTACCATTCTCCACCCCCGCCCAAGAAGGTGTACTACCCACCTCCAGTCTACCATTCTCCACCCCCACCTAAGAAGGTGTATTACCCTCCTCCCGTCTACCATTCTCCACCCCCACCGAAGAAAGTATACTACCCACCACCAGTTTATTCTCCACCTCCACCGAAGAAGGTGTATTACCCACCACCAGTCTACTCTCCACCTCCACCAAAGAAGGTTTACTACCCACCACCAGTTTACTCTCCACCACCACCCAAGAAGGTTTACTACCCACCACCAGTTTACTCTCCACCACCACCGAAGAAGGTGTACTACCCACCCCCTGTCTACTCTCCACCACCGCCCAAGAAGGTGTACTACCCACCTCCCGTTTACTCTCCACCACCACCCAAGAAGGTGTACTACCCACCCCCTGTTTACTCTCCACCACCACCCAAGAAGGTGTACTACCCACCTCCCGTTTACTCGCCGCCACCACCCAAGAAGGTATACTACCCACCTCCCGTCTACTCTCCTCCACCACCCAAGAAGGTCTACCACTCTCCCCCACCTCCGGTCTACTATTACTCATCACCACCACCTCCTCCCCACTACTAGGATCTATATTCCCTTCCACATCAAGGTAACTTATTTCTCACACCAAATCACGCCGTCTTTTTTCCACGTACATGGTATAATAACTGAAATAAGAATAAATAATAAAAATAACAAAAAATAATAATAATAAATTTGTTGAATTCTATTCAATAAATATGTAAGTACTTTCCTAAAAAAATAACATGGTTGCGCTATTTTTGTGTGCAGGAAGTTGAGGTGAGCATACAAGTACGTCGAAGTTAAAATAAAACGCCTTGAACAAGATTTGAAGCACAGTGTGAACTTTAATTTAAATACATAGGGGAATTTATGAATTCAGTATTTGGTGTTTCTTTTTCATATAATCATTGTATTACAGTTTTCAATATTAATTATTAGATTTCAAGTCATAGTGTATTTGCTTGTATAACAGAATCCCATGGTGTCTTTATCTTAATGGAAATGCATTTTCAAGTTTTCTCATCCCTTCTTCCTACCCATCTGATATTATTACATCTTTTTCATAACTAAATAAACAAATAGTAATCTCAACTACCTTTTCAAATCATTAGTTTAAGAGATGGAAAATGAAACTTTACCTTTCAAAATGGTTTAACTAAATTACGAATGATTGAGAATATAAATAAAGTAGTAATCTCACATTGATTAAATAAAGAGTAATCATGAATTTATAAGGAATGATACACCGTATAAATCTTTTTAGGTGAACCAAAAAACAACACTCATAAAAACTTATATCACAATTTAATAATATATATAATAAGAAAACTGAGTTAGATTGTCATCCATTAACCGATATTATATTAGTTCTACTTCAATACTCAAACAATCGAATCGTGTCCATTTTAAGACTCAGACTCATAAACCGCGTCAAATATTACAATTGAAGTTTGAATTTGAGACCTTGGAACTATAATGATCAAAGAGACCACAAACATCTGTAAAAAAAGGCAGCCCCTTTGGATGTAAAAATATATATAGTGATAATTAATTATTATTTTTTATGATCGGGAGGTAATTATTAAAATCTTATGCAAGTTAAATTCTAATATTAACCTGGCTTAAAAAAGAAATAGTAAAGAAATATTTTCTCTCACTTTCTTATATCCATGAGGCAAGATTTATTTATTATATAGTATGAGATTTCATCCCAAAATATTTCAAAAAAGAAAAAAAAATTCATCTAAAAAACTAACTAATAGTGGAATGAAGAGTTCATGTACCTTATAAAATGCTTAAAAATCTCTTATAGTTTCAACATGTAATCCTCATGAACGACATAACTCTTTCATCTTCGTTCTTCATTTCAATACTCATACTGGCTCGCAAAATTCTCCATTTAGTTTTGGAGAGTCCACGGCGAGGATTTTTCACATAAAATTTGTGAGATCGAAAGAGATAATGGTGTAATAGTTTCATTGTTTGGTGGTAAACCAGTTTAATACCAGCGTCACGAGTTCGAACCTTGAAAGAGTCGGTATTTATAATTCTCATCCCCCAATTTATAATAATAAAAAAAAGAAATCTCTACGGAAAATATTTATCTATTTATTTAAACTATTAAATAGTTAATGATCCATTATGAATCTAACCTTATAACCTACATATAAAAACTTCTAACCTCATGAAAAAAAAAATCTCAATCAATCATCCATATATATAAACAAAAAGTATGGAGTGAACCAAATTTATTAAAGTATTCATACAAAATCTCATATATCACTAAACAACCAATAGAACTTCAAATTTGCAACTTAGAATTCATGATAAATATTAATAATAATAAAAATCAAAAACATATAAAAAAAAAGTTACGTATATGAATAATGTCCTCATTTTCATTTAGGCAAATTTTATCCTCCATCCTTTCCTTCGTTTTCCACCTAAATAAAGATTTTCCATCTCATTAAAGACTCAAAATCATGAATATTGATATAATAATCTAAAAGAGAAGTTTTGGGATCCGATCAAAAAAATCAAATGAACAATATACATATAAAGTTAATTAAAAATTGCTTTGCTTAAATTAAAATGAGGGTGGTTGTAACATTAAATATCGATTGATTCAAGACATAGTTCTAACCCTTTTAATAAACTTATGCATAGGTCAATAATGTTAGGAAAATTGCTTCAAAAACAATAATAATAATAATGTTAGGAAAATGTTTTTTCCTATGACATAAATGAAACTTGCTTCTATATAAATTTTAAATGGTTGATTCACTCATATAGGGCCCACCCATAATAATTGCTATGAAAAGTTTGGTGCCGGTGATTATTCTATGGTCAAAGGTCACTTATTTTATATGGATATATACTATATAGTGCATGCATTCAACAACTATCTATTTAGTCTAGGGGTTTTATTTTTTTCTTTAATGTATAATTATTGTTTTCAATTTAGTTAAGGGGATTTTTCATGTATGATAAAAATAGGTTAAAAAATTGTATCTATAATATAAAATTGAAAATAATTACACATATATCAAAATTGTGAGTGATTGAACTCAATCGAACTCAATCAATAACTAATGATTGAATTCAATCAGTTGAGCTCAATCACTTAATAACCTGATTGAGTTCAATCACTCAAAATTAGTATAAACGAATTTTTGATAAAAATATACTATAATTTTAATATAGGGGAATTTGCATGTATATTACAATAAGATAAAAAAAAATTGAGTTAATAGCAACTTTTTGAAAATATTTGCAAATCTATCAAAATCAGATTGATAGACTCCATCAATA
>JBBMEF010032855.1:0-15517 GCA_037832685.1 Sicyos baderoa | reverse complement strand
TTCCGCTGCGATGCAAAGTTTGTACCAGGGCATCTTTGTCAGACGAAGGAGCTCCAGGCTTTGGATGTGTGGATCGTCCCAGATGAGTATGGTTATTAGGTTGAAGGCGCTGAGAAAGGAGACATCAGAGATGTAACACCTTGAGGACAAGGTGGCTCTTGGGGGGAGTATTGATACGATCCAGCCGTAGTAATTTAGGAATAGTTTTTATTAATTGTTATTTATTTGTTATTTAATTACAATGAGCTTTTATGTATTTTCAGCAATTAGGTTAAATCTAGGGTTTATTATAAATAGGATGGATTAGGTCATTGTTAGGCATCCATTGAACAGTCGTCATTTGTACTCTGGCTCTTTGAGAGATCCTCTCTAGAGATTTATCTATTTTATCGTATTTTAGTTTAACTAGTGGTAGATTCTATCATATAGTATATTTGTGATCTTCCTTGTTGGAAATAGTCTTACGTATAAAGATACCATCAATTCATGCATACGTTGGCAAGCGTGTACTATGTTTGGGTGAAAGGTATTTGCTTGTCTCATTATCAGTCATTAGCTTTGTCTAAAACTTGAAATAGATTCTATAGGCCCTACTAACTCAGAAAATGTTATTAATCTTCGATGGGGTAGATTTTACTTCACTTGGAATATATGTGAATTTTTTCACTCATTGTATTATGATGTGTGGTGTGTAGTCAATATTGCCGACGATGTTTTAAAAGTAATAGTGTTGGTGTGATGTTTTTATGTATTTTTATGCAAGTATTATGTTTTACCATACATGTTTACACTATTTTTAATTAAAATTGGGGCTTATGCCTCATACCGCCTTGCCTCTTCACTAGGAACAGCATCAATGCCAACCTTAGCCTTTTAAAACATTGATGGTTGATGATACAGTTGATGTGACATTTCTATTGTATTCTGATATCTTCTAGATTTATACCGTGGAAATATCTTTAGAACTAATTCAACGCAAAGTACGATGCTTGTTTTATCGTACCAAGAGATTTAAAACATGGATTCTTTCTGACCTCTTAGAAGCTGTGGTACTTGTACTCATACAACTGTTTTTAGTGAATTATGACTATATTGTTCATGATATTGTAGGAATTGTCTTGTGGGCATGTGTGGATAGGGCTGTTGGCATTTGATATTGCTTATGTTAATTGTTTTGATTTTTGTTACAGACCACAAAAGAAAAAGGCAAAAGTAAATGCCAACGAGTCCGCTAAGCGAGGAAAGATGGATGGTTCACCCAAAAAGTTAGTTTTATTTCACAACCGTTCACTCTCTCAATAATGTTTCTTGATGTTTAATCCTTAATCTCAATTCCAGGGGTGTAGTAACTTCCTCCAGCAAATCCAAGGGTGCAGCTACAAAAACTGATCAGAGTAGTGGCAGCAAAGTTGAAGGCAAGTCAAAAGAGAATACCCCTAAGCTTGGAAGACCTACAACAGGTAGCAAAGCCAAGGATCAAACCACTCCTAAAACTGGTAGCAAGGCTGGTAGCACAGGTCCGAAAATTGCTGGCAAGCCAAGGAACGATGATGCCGAATCAAACAAGACCGGCAAATCGAAGGACGATGAGACGTCTACACCTGCTACGTCTGCAAAGTCCAAGCAAGACATATCAAAGACAGGGAAGTCGAAACAAGAAACTCCAAAAGCTCCTGCAATTTCAAAGGGCAAATCTCCCAAAACAGGCGATAAATCTAATAATTCCAATCTCTCCCCCAAGGTCAAGTTCACATCTTCAAAATCAAAAGAGAGTGGGGATTCAAAAAATTTGTCTGCTTCCGGAAAATCAGTGGAAAATGCGAAGGAGAAGCCGCTAAATTCATCCAAGGATCAGAGCAGTGAATCCAAGTCCGGGAAGAAAAGAAGAAGAGAGTTGAAAGGTTGATATCACCACGTTTATTCCATAAAAGCTTGGAGTTGTCTATTCTCGCCTCGGTCTGCACTACATATTTGCAAATTCTGCAATGAGTTAGTTCATTGGTAAACTTGCTTTGGATCTGATCTCATTCGCATATTTTCGAGATTGTCATATATTCTTTAGTTAGGTAGGTTAGCTGCAATCATAGGTGTATGCTAACTCCCTTTGTAGTTGTTTGCCATAATTCATATCATATGTGGGAGATAATAGTATAGGATCCCTTAAGTTAGCTATGTACTAGGCAGGCTTTTCTGAAATAAAGATTGCCTTATTAGAGAAGGAAAGCCATAGAGATTCAGAACAAAGGCCTTTTTAGGCTTCTCTGTTTTCTGTTGTCTTACCCTTTTAACTCCCTTTGTGATTTTCAGAGTAATTGTTAACCTAACATCTGCTATTTGATTCATGGTTTTGGAAGCTTAATCTTATGGAGTGTTTGGCTCCTAAGTTTAGGTCTTATGGGTTATTTTGTTTATAATTGAATTGAAATGTAAAATAGAATTGTTAAATTTGCAATTTAGAGCAAGTGTTGTACTTGAGTGAAATGTAGGGGTTGAATATGTTTTTGCCATTTATGTCTTGTGCCATTCTTGACCTGTATTTGCAGCTCTCAATATTATGATGTTTGAAAACCATTTAGATATGAAGTGCTAGGTCGATATCTCTTCAATTTTAAACGAAGATAAAGAAAAGAAAAGAAGTTGGAGTGAGAGCGAATGGAAAAATAAAGAGCTGGAACGTCATCATGTTGGATTATCACTTTAATGCAATGCATCATGTTGGAGGTCATTCACTCAAGAAGTTGAAATTTTTGTTGGGAAAACAATAATTCAACCCATAAAAAGGAACAACTCAAATATGAGAAGCCTTCTCAATCATCCAAAAAGAAAAAGAAAAAGAAAAATAATGCTTCAAAGTTCTATAAGACGTCTAGGCATTACCAGGGTGGTTGTGCTAAGCGTAAAGTATGATTCAAAAAGTAAGGTAATCTCGTAGGGTTTCATAAGTCATTTTGAATCAAATTTTATCAAAGCACCTTCTTCTACTTGGTGGATTGATACTGTTATTAATGTTTATATTTTAAATTTTATGCAGTGTTTTATTACGATTCAAACCACAAATCTAAATTTTCATGGAAAATAAAGACAAAGCCAGTAAAAGTTACCGAACTTTTTGTCTTAATTTAGATAGTGGATAGCAATTTAAGTTTTTGCCAAACTTTTTATGTACCATCTATTTCTCATAGTTTGATTTATGTGAGTGTACTTGATAAGTTTGGATATTCATTTAAAGTGGAAAATTAATTACAATTTCTATTTGTTTAAAAATTCTAATCTTATTGGTTCTAGAATTTTAATTAATGGGCTTTACAAACTTCATCTCAAACATCAAGATGTTGAAATCCATCTCACCTTGCATAATAAAGAAAAAAAAAAACAAGTCATCCAAAATTGTACTTCTTATGGCATAAAAAACTAGATCATATATATAACGAAGCAATCGAATGATTAGCATGTGTGTCGCCCAAAACCTAAACTTTACTATTAATACAACATCATGATGCAAGTACAAAGAAAAATAGGTACAAGAAATACAAATTATTATGTTAGATAGATTTGGTGAATTCTATACATGATATGATGAAATAAGACAACTTTGGGCAGTTTTTTTTTTTTTTTTTTTGAGTTTTGAGTATAAATTGGGTGAGTATAGATTGACAGATGAGAAAGTTCGCACACAAATCCTCCCATTTCATCCACCCCTGCCAAGTTCAGCAATTTCTTTGATATCAGTGACTGTCGGGGTCAGTTTTCGTCCACCTCAACTTATGCCACGGGACATACTGTTTGACCCTACAACATTTGGATGCTAAGGAAATTAGTAGGAAATTAATTTCTAGGTGGTCACCATGAATTGAACCCATCACCTTATGCACCCCAAGGTCTTCATTGACCAATTGAGTCACTCCACGATGATTAAGTTCTAACGGTTTTTAAAAGGTCAATCTATCTTCTCCATTTTGTTTGATGTTCATATCTTTGTTTCTTTTGAATATTCTGAATAATCAAAGTGGTTTTTGAATTCAACAATAATTAGGGATTGATAGTTTCAAACGTGTGTAACCTCATGGTTAGTAGGTCGTCTTTTATGACTCTATTGGAGTTATACTTTTTTTGGGTTTTGAACGTGCGACCTCTTAGGTACTAGGTCTTAGAGTTATGCTATTTTTGGCAATAATCGAAGGGATAGCCTACATAATAGCAGCAGGTTCTTTCCTCTTTCATTTTAGCTTAGCAAAAATTCTGCTCTTTTTCTTTGTCTAAGGCCCTTCTAATTTGCTATCTTAGGACTTATTGGGAACCGTAGACGGAACCTTTCAGCATGGCGGGGGACGTCTGTGTGCACTATTGATTGATGATTTGCGGATTCGGTTGTTTATTCAGAACGGAGATGGAGACGGAGACGGAGACAGAGACTTGATCGGGTTGCTGGAAGAAGAAAGGGTGTATAGGCAAAGCGGAGGATGGAGTTGTTTGTTCTTTAATTACTTAGACACTTGCTAGTTCGAGCCCTTAAGTTTTTTGTGAACTCATCATTTTATGCACTCCAATGCTCTCTTTGACCTATTGACCGATGGTTATACATGTATTTTGTGGGTGGTTAAGTTTAAGTGGGCTTTTAGTGTGGTTGTTTTAGCTAGGCAAGTTGACCTTATTCTGTCCAGTTTGTACAAATCCTATTTAGTCTTTTTATTTCAATGGGCGGTCATCATGGTAAGCAAAAGATCGATCAGGACTATAAAGAATAAAGACAACAATGAAAAGCTTGAAAACTGTTAAAAGCCTGCCAGAAGAGAGTGCATAAAATCTTGAAAGAGAAATAATGGAATGACATGGAATTCAATTATATTAGATAATGTGAACATTCATCTCGAAACTAATTAGTAATGAAAAGAGTAATCCATCCACATCTTAATATGTCTCCTTAAGATGGTGCTTCTAATATCATATTAGATGACAATGTAATGATCTATCTTAAAATTAATTGGTAATAAGAAAAATAACTCACTTATCTTCTAAATGTTAGAAAGACACTTCACCTTTCCAATTTGGGATCTTAATTAACAAGCTCTAGTGGTTTAGGGAAGAAATGACAAATCCATTTTCCAAGTAGTAACTTGTCTATATTGTTGAATTTAGGTATGTTGTATTATGCCTTGAACACATTGATGCCCCTGCGATTATTAGTCGGAGGTCTCGCTGCGCATTCTATTAAGGTTATGCATATGTAATTAAGTTTTAATGAGGGCGCATATATAAGTCCGAATTAAACCCTAGTCGTTTAGTTGATGTTCATTACTTTGTAATCTGTATTTTCGACATCCTTTCTGAATAAACGTGTTTTCCTTCTCCGCCCGTGGATTAGCTAACACAGCGTTAGTGAACCACGTAAATCCGTTTGTCGTTCTCTTCTCTACTCTTTACGATTATCGCACTTATCTTTGTTTTACGTCTTCGTTATCGATTGTTGATTGCCGATTCCATAACAATGTATATCAAGTCCACCATACTCTTTCAGAAGAGTTGCAATGATCTAATGAACAAGATTATAATCTCGATTGTTTGGTGGAAATCCAGTTCAACATCATAGTCACGGGTTCAATCTTTAAAATCGGTATTTGCAGAGTTTGTGGTTCCTCTCTCCAACTTGTCTAAAAAAAATAATTATAATCTCGATTAGTTACAAATATTGATAAAAAAAAATTTGGGAACAAATATTGAAAATTGATACATAAAATGTTAGCCAAATTAAGGAGAATGAATGAATTAATCTTGGGTCTTGATTGTGATTCTTAGATAGTAGATGGGATCCCATTACCCCTCAGTTCTCACGATTCTTTTCACCACTAGATAAATTTAGGATTGTTATCCATAAATTTAATTTTTTAAAATAAAAAATTAAACGAGGTTTTAATATTAAAAAATGGAGTTAAGATAATTACTCCAAATTTTTTGTTATTGTTATTTTTTGATACAAGACAATTACTCCAAACTAGTTTAAATACTGATCATAGCTATATAAATAAGCTTGCCATTTATTTTATAAAAGAAAAATTAAGATAATTATTAAAAGAAAAAATAATTGTACTCAACAAAAAAAAAAAAAAAAAAATAATCGCTTTAAAGTTCAGAAATAAAATAGAAATATCTAAAAATGGAATCGAAAGTTTGAAGTAAACAATATTTATGGTGGTTCTTTTTTCACTTCCATTTCTATGATCTCAATCAATTTGTTAATTAATTTTTGTTGGTAATTTTCCATTCATAAACTCTTTTGAGTTTATGGTTAAACCTAATTTTGTGGATTAGAAATTCAGTTCCAAGGCATCTAATTCCATGAAAGTAAGGCAAGTGATTGATCAATTCAAAGCTCTTTTATTAAACACATAGAAATTAATTTGGATCTTATCCATGGAAATTTAGTAAACAATATTTTTTAAAGTGACACTTTTTTTATTTTATCATATACGTAAGTTTGTGAGCTGAGTCAAACATTAAAAAATTATTCCTCTTTTTATTTTATTTTTTCTTATAAATGTAGATAAGTTGATGTAATTTCTTGGCTTTTCCACTTTCAACTTAGGAAATTAGATAGGGAGACTTCGGTCTTTGTTTTAGAAAAAAAAAATCCCAAAGAACCTTGGAATAATTAATTAATTACATCATGTTTATGAAAATGGAACACCTGCTTAGTTCATGGACTTGACATCAACTTCTGTCATATTTTTTTTTTTTTTTTTTTAGATATCAAACTTAAAGGCCTATATTTTCAATAAAATTTAAAATTAACCTTTAATATTATTTTAAATTAATTTTTATCTAATTTTAGTTAAATAATAATAATAATAATTTCTATGCAGTTAAAGTCACCAGAACATGAACATGTTCTATAAACATAATAAAGGAGATGATTTTACATGTATACCAAAAAAAAAAAAATACCATCAATAGTATTTTTTTTAAAAAAATAATTACATATATAATAAAAAAACTGGTCACTAAAATACTCACGCTTCATTCAACTAAATCGTTAATAATTTTTAATCAATTCGTTAATAACATCAATTAGGAATAAAATATTGAATGGATTAGTGATTTCATTGTTTGATTGCACACAAGTGTCACATATTCAAGCCCTAAAATCGGTATTTGTAATCTCCCTCCCCCAATTTATCCTAAAAAAAGGGTAAAAATTTCAAAAAAAAAAACCCCACCGGTATTTATTTAAAAAGATGCTATAATTATAAATGACAACCAAAAAATTTGCTATGTAGAGCAATTTTTCAATAAAGAAAGTACTACAAAATATTTTATTTTATTATTTTTTTTTTTTGTACAAATTGGTGATGAGAACTAATTTTATAATTTATTAAAGAACAAAAAAAATATATATATATATATAATCGAAGAAATTATATATAAACACTTAAAAGTATAGTAGCTCATCTAGTGACATAGGGAAGAAAAAAAGACACACTTTAAAAAAAAAAAAAAAAAAAAAAAATACATTTTAAGCTTAATTTTTGTTTATTGTTGTTGGAGGACTCTTGGGGTCTTCGTCTTCATTTATTTTTTCTTGTTCATGTCAATCATTCTTCTTATTATATTATTGTAATTTCCCTTATCTTCCAACATTATATTTGGTCAGCCAAATCAAACTACTTGGGTTGTTGAAGAGTTTTCATTTCCTTCTAATTCTTTAGGTACTTATGAGTTAGGTATTTTAATTTCGTTTTATTGCCCTTTCGTATTTCTTTATATTTTGTTAAAGATTATTGCATATGGATCAGAACCTATGATTCATATGCAACCCTAAGAACATAATACATTAGATTTACTGTTAGAAGAATATTTGCATGCATGCTGTCTGGTAGTATGTAACTCTCTATTTGATAAATTCTGAATCATACATTTTTTCTTTAAAAAAAATTGTTTAACAAAATTAAAAATAAAATTAATAGATCAGATTATGCCATATCAATAGCTGCATGTTGCCCGAACAGCATACAAATATTTCTCTTTACTATTATTACTTAAAAGTTGTATATGTATGATTAATACTTTAGTTTAAAATAGAACATTTGTAAAGTTGAATCTATCCATGTGAACATTAAGACGACAAATATAATCAAAAAAATTAGTGGCCCAATGATTTTATACAATCACGATAGCACCCTCATCGTAAGGTTTGTTTGCTCCCATCTCCCCATATATACTAAAACAAAATAAGTAAATAAGACGTCAAATTTATAATTATTACACAGAAAATGTTTTAAAATTTTCTAACACTATTTAATTGTCATGAAAACGACAACCTCCCCGCGTTTAAATCGTGTATAGTCTTTATTTTTATTATATCTTTTGGGCGATCGCGTTGAAGTCTTTATAGTATATTAAAATTTTATGCCATTAAAAAATATATAGTTCATTTAAATTGTATAAGTGCTATAAAGGCTAAATATGTATTTTAATTTAGAGCTTAATATTTAAGTGTTTATTCAACTTTTTTTCTAACTTCGTAGATTTTCAATTTCATTTCATATAATGTTTTCAGTTAGAAAAAATGAATTAATAAATCCTTCCCCAAATATCAGAACAGAAAAATATATCATTCTAATTTATATATTATTTTGTTTAGTTTTCCAATTATTATTGTAAAAATACTTACTCAAACAATCAATGTAATGATTTATTGTTTGGTGGTAATTTAGTTCAACACTAAAATTATTAGATGAATCCTGAAAATTAATATTCGGCTCTCATTTAATTGAAAGGAGTGGCTCTCATTTAATTGAAAGGAGTAGCACACTTTTTACAGGGGAGTTCCCTCCCCATTTACACTAAAAAAAGTATAAAAATACTTTAAAGAATCAAATTTTCAAATTTTAAACTAGTATATATTACTAATAAAATTTGGTTTAACACATCATTTTGTATATAAACTATTTTTTTAAAACTATTTAAAAAAAAAAAAACTATTTTAGCACTTTGTGGTAGTAAGATCTTCATTGAAAAAAGTATAATGCAGTATAATACAATATACTAGATTAGTTGAAACTTTTTTAGCCGTTTGTCTCAAAAGGATCGGTGGCCTAATATTTTCATTGTTTGGTGGTAATACAATTCAATATCACGATCACGGGTTCGTTCATAAAAATCATTAATGAGCTCTCATATTATTTTAAAGTAATAGTGATCCCTATGCAAAGTTAATTGTTGGTCTCCCTCTCTCACTTTATACTAAAAAAATAAAAATCTAGGAATTTTATTGTTTGGTGATAATTCATTTTAATTTTATCGTCACGAGTTCGCAATTATATTTTCTTAATTTTTTTAAAGTAA
This sequence comes from Sicyos baderoa, assembly GCA_037832685.1. Lineage (NCBI taxonomy): Eukaryota > Viridiplantae > Streptophyta > Magnoliopsida > Cucurbitales > Cucurbitaceae > Sicyos > Sicyos baderoa. Next base: position 6,178 of record JBBMEF010032855.1, on the reverse strand, counting down.
TAGTGTCTTTCATGTAGTAATTCTTATCATTTGACGAAAATTAAAACATAATTTTTATGATTTCAAAATTTATAATTTAGTTTTTGTGATTTTGAAAACTATAATTTAATCTTTATTATTTGATAAAATCTAATAAATGACGTGATTGATTGAACAAAAAAATAATATTATAGATATATATAGTCATATATATGTACTTAGCCAACGATTCACAAAAAATACTTCTTAGATTTTTTTAAATCTTAAATACTAAATTATAACTCTCTTTAAATACAAAATGACTAAATATTATATTTTTTTTAATTATTGAAAAGAAATTTCAAAATTTAAAACTATAGAACTAAATTTCTAACTCTCAAACCGATTAATTCGCGGCATAATCTTTAATTTTCCCTAAAATTATTTAATGAAAAACTTTGGGAAGATAGTTCGTGCGCCACATGCATAATCTTTAATTAAGAATTTGACTTTTTTGGCTCATACTTCATGTATCTTTAAAATCGCAGGAGCTAATCATATTAATTTCTCAAGCTAGTGAACTTACTAAAGAAATTTCACTTTTAGTTTTTTTTTTTTCAAATTAAACAACATTTTTAAGTATGAAATTCAAACTATAATTTGATGATTAATTATTAAGTTTTATATAACTTTCACTTAAAATTTCTACTTTTATTGGTGACTTTTTATTTTTTTATCATTAAGTAATAGATTATGTATCAAATCTTTTTCAATATTGTTATTTTATTTTAACCTTAATTTTTTTTTTATTCTTTGATTGAGAAACATTACATAATATCATATATATTAATAATAATGAAAAAATTATTTTAAAGAGAATCATTTTATTGAATCTCTACATAAAAAACTTATTGTTGTAGACAGTAGCACACGATCATTTTAGTGACGTACTTTGATCGATGTCTATAACAAAATTACTAGATAGATCATAATATCTTTGTCTAGTCTTATGCAAAAACTCTTTTTGTACAGGAACCCCACCCCCACTAACATGTGTCAACATGAACAACCAAGATCAGATTTGCAAAGTGGACCGTAACAATAGTATTGCAAATACATAAACACCCCACCTCTGTCCATATTGTAGACAGGTTTAGGTTATTTATATGGAACTAGATCTACTCGTATGTCTCACATACTTGTTCAATCTTTCATTTTAATAATCATGGACTTATCGTCATCAATCTAATTAATGCAACAGAGTCGATGGTGTTTATAATTTAAATGTGCATTAAATAAAAATAATCACTCTTTATTAATAATTGAAAAATATATTAAATGTAAATATTATTTTTTTAAATTAAAAACTACTAAATCCTTAAGGCACATACCATAACTATTAATTCATGTTGGTTTAGAGGTTGTTTAATAGAGACGCTAGTTAGGAATTAAAAACATGGCGAGGTTGTTTAATAGAGACGCTAGTTAGGAATTAAAAACATGGCGAGGTTGTGGATGAGAAGTTATTTTGAATACTTAATAGAAGGATTAGAGATCGTTACTTTGCTTGTTTAGATGTGTATTTAAAATGAGTAGTGATTTTGAGTAGAAGATTTATAATAATAAAAAATGAGCTATTTTGAAAAAGTTAGAAATGAATGATTAAAAATGAGTGGTTAATATAGAAATGACTGGTTAGAAATGAGAAGTTATTTTGAGTAGTAAAAATGAGAAATTATTTTTAATAATTATAAAAATTCGTTTGAATATAGTTTTTTTAGGAGTAATTAGTAAATACTTATTTTAAATTTTTTATAAATATGGCAAACAAACGGTTGTGTTTTGCTAATAATTTGCTTGGGTTATCACCATGTCTTTGTGATTTGCTAGTTTATTTTAAAATTACATATCAACATAATTTAATATATTTTATGTAATTATAAATGATAAATTATTATAAACGTTAGTCGAAATGCTAGTTACTTATATAAAAAATTATGATAAACATTATTTAAAGCGTGGATTATTATATAAAAAATTATAATAATTGATGTTGAGATTAAAGTAAGGAAAAAAGATTTAATTATCAGAACATATATAGATCATAAAAATGACTGAGTTTAAAGGTTATTTTTTTTAGTATAAATTAGGAGTAGGGGATTACAAGAGTAGAAGTAGATTATTAGTGGTATTCTAGATAGTTAGTTGTATCCAGCTCATTGGCTGTTAGAAACTCAGTTAAGTTGTTTAAATATTGTTATGTGGAGGTTATTCATTGGATGTATATATATTTACCTACCAATCAATGAAAAGCACATGACTCAATTTCCCCTTTTCTTTCCTCTCTAATATTGGTATCAGAAGAAATTTAAATTTTTCTCCGCGCCTTTTCCCCCTCTTTCAAAGCTTCTTCTCCGCTTGTCAATGGCGTCTTCTCCAAATCAGATGCCATCTTCTCCGACTTCTTCCCCGTCCGTTTCCACTTCACTGTCGATCAATCCTTCACCATCGCTCTCTAATCTCTCACAGAGTTCCTATTATCTCCACCACAATGACACATCACAGTAGTTCTGGTTTCAGATCTTCTTACAGACAAAAACTAGGTTTCTTGGAGCCGAGCCATGCTTCTCGCGCTCTTCCATTCGAAACAAGCTCGCATTCGTGGACGGATCACTTCCGAAACCTACTGATACTACTCTTCCTCTGTGGATTCGATGTAACAATGTGGTAATCTCCTGGATTTTGAACTCTATTTCAAAATCGATCTCCTTTAGCATCCTCTTCTCCGACAATGCTCGCTCGATATGGCTAGATCTGAAGGAGAGGTTCCAGCGCAAGAATGTACCACGCATCTTCAAACTCAAACGAGATCTCGCTACTCTAGTTCAAGACTCTCAACCTATCACTACGTATTTCTCTCGACTGAAAAAGTGTATGGGATGAATACAGTTCATACCGCCCTGCTTGTGATTGTGGAAAATGCACCTGTGGTGGACACAAGAAGCTTGAACTATTCCATCAACAAGAGTATCTCATCACCTTCCTCATGGGCCTCCATGAGTCCTATGGCCATGCGCGATCTCAAATCCTCCTAATGGATCCAATTCCATCGATTAATACTGCATTCTCCCTTGTTGCTCAAGAAGAACAACAACGAACAGTTCCTATACTCTCCTCTGCACCGCTTCTTAGTCTTGCGGTAGCTCACAAATCTTCGAATTCCTCCTCCCTATCTCAGAGGAAGGATCGTCCAATCTGCTCCTATTGTAACCGTGTTGGATACACAGTGGATCGATGCTACAAGATCCATGGCTATCTCACCAATCGTCGATCTTGAAAAGTTAATTTGAATTTGGGCTAACTCATTAATTATTAAAATGGTTGAATGTGGGTAAGATTAGAATAACTCAACCCAAATACGATCTTCAAGTTGGCTGAATTTTTTTTCCTTCCTATTTTTCCTTGTAATTATAACGAAATAAATCTTTAAAACGATGACGTCATAAGGATGACGAGTATGTTTTTGGACGTTTACTATGACTTCGCCAAAAGACGTGCAGATAAGTTATTTGTAAACTAGAAGCCAATAGTGTCTTGAAAACTGTAAGTCTTTGAATTAGCTTTAGATCAAATTCAAGTTGGTTCATGTTTTATTATTAGAGATTACTATTGTATTTTATTTTATTTTTCTGTTTAAGCATATATACATGCTTGAAGTTTTAACTATGGTATTGGTATATACTTTTTATATATATTATATGTATTTCGACTATTGTCACATAATTTATCGTTAGTCCTACAACATGTGAATGTTAAAAAAAATTTATAAGAACTTAATTTATTAAGTGAGAATCATAAATTGAATTTGTCATTTTCTTAGTTTTTTAATATCATTATAATTATTATATCACCTTTATAATGGTTTGGTATCAATGTATCCTATGAACTAGAAGGTTATGACTATAATTATTGAATAAATTATTTTTAATTAATTATATTTCAATATTAATTATTGAATTTTATCATATTTAGTTGCTCATGGGCTTATTAACTCTCCACTTAAGTTATTCTTAAGAATTCTGTAGAGAGAATTGGCAGAAAGTTAAGGTCTCATTTGATAATTATTTGGTTTTTTGTTTTTGGTTTTTAAAATTTAAGTTTATTTTTATTCGCCTTTTCTACAATGTGCTCCATCTTTCCTTAAGAAAGTATGTGAATTATAATCAAATTTTAAAAAAACATAAACAAACTTTTGGAAGCTACGGCCCCGTTTGATAACCATTTGGTTTCTTGTTTTTGGTTTTTCAAATTTAAGCTTATTCTCTCTCAAATTTCCTACAATAAGCTCCATCCTTTCTACCATTTATCCATCTTTCTTTAAGAAAGTCGAAGAATGCTAACCAACTTTTAAAAACAAAAACAAACTTTGAAAAGCTATTTTTTTTTGTTTTTAAAAGTTGGTTGGTCTTCCCCTACTTTCTTAAGAAAAGATGTATACATGGTAGAAAAGATGAAACAAATTGTAGGAAATTTGAGAGAAAATAGACTTAAATTTGAAAAACAAAAAACAAGAAACCAAATGGTTATCAAACGGGACCTACTTTTTTTGTTTCTAAATTTTGGTTTGGTTTCTACAAATATAGGTAAGATGTAGATATCCATATAGAAAATATATAGCACAGTAATTATTGTAGGCTTAAATTTCAAAAACCAAAAACTAAAAACAAAATGATTATCGAACGACCTATAAAAAAGTTAAGGAAAAACTTCATTTTTTGTCCCCTACCTTTTGCCTCAAATTTCATTTTGGTTCAAATGTTTCAAAATCCAACACTTTTACCCTTACATTCCGATAATTCTCAATTTTAGTCCTTGAGATAACGGAATCATTAGTGATTTAACGAAATATTGACTAGGATGATAACTAAATTAATTTTAAATTTTAATAAATTGATATTTAATTGATTTAAAAAAATAATAGTTGGAAAGAAAATTAAAAAGACAATTTACCTCCATCTTAATTATATTTTGGTATTACATATAATAATTATATTTTTAGATAAAATAGATATATGGTAAAAAAATGTAATTATAATATTGACATAATTATTTTTAGAAAAATAATAATTACAAGAATAACTGAAAATACACAATACTTTCATTTTAAATAAATAAATATGACTTTTTTTTTATCTTCTAAATAATAAATATAAGATTCATGTTTTAACTGTGGAGAAAAATAATAAATATAAATTATATGAATTTGTTGAATGGAGAAAAATAAATCTGAAAAATAAGTTATATTTGTTTTTAAATTAATTTTTAGAAGATAAAAAAGCTATCATTTTTTAGAGTATATTTTTTATTTTATCTAAAAATATAATTATTGTAGGTAATAAAAAAATATTATTAAGAGGTAGGTAATTTGTCTTTTCAAATTTTCTTTGTAATTATTGTATTTTTTTTATAAAAAAAATCAATTAAACACCATAATTAAACATCATTAATTTATTAAATTTTAAAATTAATTTAGTTATCAACATAGTCTTCCGTCAAATCACTCACGGTTCCGTTATCTCAGAGACTAAAATTGAGAATTATTGAAATGTCAAGGATCAAAGTGTTGGATTTTAAAACATAGGGACCAAAGTGAAACTTCAGCCAAAAGGTAGGAACCAAAAATGAAGGGCCCGTTTAGTAACACTCCTGTTTCCTGTTTCTCGTTTCCTGTTTCTGGTTTCTTGTTTCTTGTTTCTTTTGTTTTAAGAACTAGAAACAAGAAAGTGTTTGGTAACCATTTCTGTTTTCTGTTTCTTGAAAAAAAGAGAAACAAGAACAGAAACTTGTTTGGTAATTGTTTCTCGTTTCTCGTTTTTTTCCTCATTTTCTTAAGTATCAATTGACTATGAAAAAAATCTTGCATTAAAATCTATATAACTAGAAAATAATTCATTTCGAGATAAAAGTATTCATAAAAGGGTCTAAAACAAATTGTAATGAAAAATAGTATCTAATTATAAAAATCGGTAACTATTTCTGTTTCTTGTTTCTTGAAATAAATAAGAAACATAAACAAACTTGTTTGATAACCGTTTCTTATTTCTTGTTTCTAATTTTTTATTTTTAATCTTTAAAAATGTAACTGTTGGAATAGAAATTTCGACGAATCAAAACTCGCCACGTCATTATTTAAAACTAATGACAAAGCAAATATTTTATT